>QODF01000173.1:621642-780491 GCA_024372805.1 Oostethus manadensis
TGTTTGTCTATATGTGCCCTGCGATTGACTGGCGACCGGTCCAGGGTGTACCCCGCCTCTCGCCCAAAGTCTGCTGGGATAGGCTCCAGCATCCCCGTGACCCTAATGAGGATAAGCGGCATAGAAAATGGATGGATGGATGGATATTATATATTTGAACTTTCTTCTTGTAATTTTTTTCCCTAATACAATGACTTTATTGTCAATAAGAATAAAAAAACTTTTTTAAAAGAGAAAAATCAGTGACAAAAGCATATTATATTAGTAAGATGATGATTTTTTTTTTAATATTTCAACTTTCTTCTAGTACATTTTTTCCCTAAAATTATGACTTTATTCTGATAATATTTTTACTTTATTGTCAGAATATTAAAACTTTTTCCCAAATTATTATTTTTTAAACTTTTTTCCCTTATTATTATTATTATTTTTTTAAATATTCTGACTTTACTCTTAATATTTTATCTTTGTTCTTGTGTAAAATTACTGCCATTTCTTCTGTGTTTTTTTCCTATTTTCTTTTTAAATTGGATTTTTAGAAAGTACCGAGCGTCAATAAAAAACAAGTCCCCGCTCCG
Organism: Oostethus manadensis; assembly: GCA_024372805.1. NCBI lineage: Eukaryota > Metazoa > Chordata > Actinopteri > Syngnathiformes > Syngnathidae > Oostethus > Oostethus manadensis. The sequence continues at coordinate 622,221 of QODF01000173.1, forward strand.
TATTTTGGACACCCCGCACTTCGTGTAAGGTTATATGAGTGTTGCCATGTAACCTTTCTCCTTTTTCTTGCCATTCTTCTCCTGCCTCCCGCTGTAAAAGCAGTGAAGTGGAGCCGACAGCGTGTGTGTCTCTGCTTTTAATTTTTTACATCACCTTTTATGTAACCGCCATCACTGAGCTGTATTTTTATCTCGGCCTGGGTCGCTCTATGCTATTCCGTGCATTGTGTTTCATGTTCCACAATGCATACAGTAATAGTATCAGTCAGGTTGTTCACAACGTTCTGCTGCTTTACCAAAAACAAATTCGCAACGTTCTGCTGCTTTACCAAAAACAATGTGATCGATGCTATCAAAGAGGTCATCACTAATAAGTGAGTTATGGTTTTATTTTGAAGTGGTGAACGCTGTATTTTATTTTGGCTACCTTATTGGGCAAACGAGAAAGGCCTCTGTTGGTGTAGCAATGCCATCCAAAGTTCTGCTGCCATCTGCTGGCCACTGTGTTGCATTACAACTTAAATATGGCGGCTTCGTTGGTTTACTGTCACTGACACACACACGCAAAATTGAAAAGTAATATTGAAAATGAAAACATCAAAAATTTGGCAAAATGTGAATTGAATAAATTAACTAAAAAGTAAAAAAATAATTAAGATAATAGGCTAAACCTTAAGTAAATAAAAAATAATCTAAAAAAGGGGAAAAAAACTGTCAGAAATCTGCTTTTAAAAAAAGAAAAACAGTCCATCCATCCATCCATTTTCTTTCGCTTATCCGAGGTCGGGTCGCAGGGGCAGCAACCCGAGCAGGGAAGCCCAGACTTCCCTCTCCCCGGCCACTTCGTCCAGCTCTTCCCGGCGGATGCCAAGGCGTTCCCAGGCCAGCTGAGAGACATAGTCTCTCCAGCGTGTCCTGGGTCGTCCCCGAGGCCTCCTACCGGTTGGACGTATCATGAACACCTCCCCAGGAAGGCGTTCGGGAGGCATCCTAACCAGATGCCCGAGCCACCTCATCTGGTTCCTCTCAATGCGGAGGAGCAGCGAGTACTAGAACTACTCCGAGTCTCTCCCGGATGACAGTGCTTCTCACCCTATCTCTAAGGGAGAGCCCAGCCACCCTGCGGAGAAAACTCATTTTGGCCGGTGGTACCCGCCATCCTGTCCTTTCAGTCACTACCCAAAGCTCATGACCATAGGTGAGGGTAGGAACGTAGATCGACCGGTAAATCGAGAGCTTTGCCTTTCGGCTCAGCTCTCGCTTCACCACAGCGGACCGATGCAGAGTCCGCATCACTGCAGACGCTGCACCAATCCGCCTGTCCATCTCACGTTCCATCCTTCCCTCACTCGAGAACAAGACCCCGAGGTACTTAAACTCCTCCACTTGAGGCAGGACCTCATCCCCGACCCGGAGATGGCACTCCACCCTTTTCCGGGCGAGAACCATGGACTCGGACTTGGAGGTGCTGATTCTCATTCCAGCCGCTTCACACTCAGCTGCAGACCGATCCAGTGAGAGTTGAAGGTCACTGCTCGATGAAGCCAGCAGGACCACATCATCTGCAAAAAGCAGAGACCGACTCCTGTGGCCACCAAACTGAAACCCCTCAACGTCCTGGCTGCGCCTAGAAATTCTGGTTATTAAAGTAGTGAACAGAATCGGTGACAAAGGGCAGCCCTGGCGGAGTCCAACCCTCACTGGAAACGGGTCCGACTTATTGCCGGCAATGCGAACCAAACTCTGACACCGGTCATACAGGGAACCAACCGCCTAGATTAGGTGGTCCGATACTCCATATTCCCGGAGCACTCCCCACAGTATTCCCCGAGGAACACGGTCGAATGCCTTCTCCAAGTCCACAAAACACATGTAGACTGGTTGGGCAAACTCCCATGCACCCTCAAGGACCCTGCCGAGAGTATAGAGCTGGTCCACAGTTCCACGACCAGGACGAAAACCACACTGCTCCTCCTGAATCCGAGATTCGACTATCCGGCGGATCCTCCTCTCCAGAACCCCTGAATAGACCTTACCGGGAAGGCTGAGGAGTGTGATCCCACGATAGTTAGAACACACCCTCCGGTCCCCCTTCTTGAAAAGCGGGACCACCACCCCGGTCTGCCAGTCCAGGGGCACCGACCCTGACGTCCACGCAATGCTGCAGAGTCGTGTCAACCAAGACACGCCCACAGCATCCAGGGCCTTAAGGAACTCCGGGCGGATCTCATCCATCCCCGGGGCCTTGCCACCAAGGAGCTTTTTGACCACCTCGGTGACCTCAGCCCCAGAGATAGGCGAACCCGACTCAGAGTCCCCAGGCACTGCTTCCATGTTGGAAGGCGTGTCGGTGGGATTGAGGAGGTCTTCAAAGTATTCCCTCCACCGGTCCACAACATCTCGAGTCGAGTTCAGCAGCACACCGTCCCCACCATACACGGTGTTGACTGTGCACTGCTTCCCCCCCTGGAGACGGCGGATGGTGGTCCAGAATCTCTTTGGAGCCATCCGGAAGTCGTTTTCCATGGCCTCTCCGAACTCCTCCCATGTCCGGGTTTTTGCCTCAGCGACCGCCAGAGCTGCAGACCGCTTGGCCTTCCGGTACCTGTCAGCTGCCTCCAGAGTCCCATGGGCCAAGACGGCCTGATATGACTCTTTCTTCAGCTTGACGGCATCCCTCACCACTGGTGTCCACCAACGGGTTCTGGGATTACCGCCACGACAGGCACCGACCACCTTACGGCCACAGCTCCGATCGGCCGCATCGACAATGGAGGCACGAAACATCGCCCACTCGGACTCAATGTCCGCTGCCTCCCTCGGAACATGGTCAAAGCTCTCCCGCAGGTGGGAGTTGAAACTCCTTCTGACAGGGGACTCTGCCAGGCGTTCCCAGCAGACCCTCACAATGCGTTTGGGTCTGCCAGGTCTGACCGGCATCCTCCCCCACCATCGGAACCAACTCACCACCAGGTGGTGATCAGTTGACAGCTCCGCCCCTCTCCTCACCCGAGTGTCCAAAACATGTGGCCGCAAGTCCGACGACACAACCACAAAGTCAATCATCGAACTGCGGCCCAGGGTGTCCTGGTGCCAAGTGCACATGTGGACACCCTTATGCTTGAACATGGTGTTCGTTATAGACAATCCGTGACGAGCACAGAAGTCCAATAACAAGACACCGCTCGGGTTAAGATCAGGGGGGCCGTTCCTCCCAATCACACCTCTCCAGGTCTCACTGTCGTTGCCAACATGAGCGTTGAAGTCACCCAGCAGAACAAGGGAATCCCCCGAGGGAGCACTCTCTAGTACTTCCTCTAAGGACTCCAAAAAGGGCGGGTATTCTGAACTGCTGTTTGGCGCATAAGCGCAAACAACAGTCAGGACCCGTCCCCCCACCCGAAGGCGTAGGGAAACTACCCTCTCGTTTACTGGGTTAAACTCCAACGTGCAGGCTTGGAGCCGGGGGGCAACAAGAATTGCCACCCCTGCTCGTCGCCTCTCATTGCCGGCAACACCAGAGTGGAATGAAGTCCAGCCCCTCTCGAGAGGACTGGTTCCAGAGCCCTTGCTGTGCGTTGAGGTGAGTCCGACTATATCTAGCCGGAATTTCTCCACCTCACGCACCAGCTCAGGCTCCTTCCCCGCCAGAGAGGTGACATTCCACGTACCAACAACTAGCTTCTGTAGCCGAGGATCGGACCGCCAAGGCCTGCGGCCGCCACCAAGCTCTCTTTGCACCCGACCCATTTGGCCCCTCCCACGAGTGGTGAGCTCATGGGGACCCACGTTACCTTTTCGGGCTGTGCCCGACCGGGCCCCATGGGTGCAGGCCTGGCCACCAGACGCTCGCCATCGTGCCCCGCCTCTGAGCCTGGCTCCCGGTGACCCGCGTCCGGGCAAGGGAAAACCCAATGATGCACATTGTTATTGTGCATCATTGGGGCACTCTTTGTCTGGTCCCTCCCAACAGTCCATGTTTTGTTATTCTCCAAAAAACAATGGCCTCCAAAATAATGAAATATTGTTTGCATAACCAGGAAATCAAAATCTAAATTTTACATTGAAATGTAATATGGTCTCTCTTGTGTATCCCGGGGGTGTCCAAACTTTTTCTGCTGAGTGCTGCATGTGGTAAAGTCAAAGCATGAGGGGATCAATTTAATATTATTCTGTAAAAAGGTAAATAAAATATATTTGATATGTATTTACTGGCAAACCTTTGTGTTTGGGTGAAAAAACGTGTCATTTTTATTATTAACACTTATTATATTATTACATTTTTTGTCCTTTTTTTGTTTTTTTGTTGGAATATTTAGAATGTGTCGCATGCCAATAAAAAATGAGCTGCATGCTCCAAATGTCCCCCCAGGTCGTAGTTTGGGCACCCCTGATGTGTGTGGTCCCCTACATTTAATTGCATAGCATAGCTAACACAAGCATGAAGAATATCAAAATGGGCTGTGCATCCATTCATTTTTCACGCAGAAAAAGTTTGGACAGCCCTGACTTGGCGCATGTGTATGAGGAGTGCACCATGATTAATGATAATAAGTATCCATATGTAGTTGACTAGAAAATGTTAAATATTAATACTGGTATTAATTACTTTCCATCATTTCACCCACTTTTATAACGGAGTAAATATCCAGAGAGGAAACTACCTATTATATATTTACACGTGATGCTAATTTTTTTATGAATATGCATACCTATAAGTAGAATGAAGCTATTTCAAAAATAGCACTTTTCTATTTTAGAAAGATGTACTGTACATAATTCATGCTCCAGGAAAGACATCCACACCTTGATCCTTTTGTCCCGTCATGACTTCACCGTATGTTGATCATCTCAACATGCCGGTGACGCAGATTATGTAGAGCAGAGAAAAGCTGTTTACGACCTTCTATATATGCTTTTTTATCATTATTAGAGCACTCTAGACATGGAATAACACCCCTATAATCACCTTTCCATGCCTATTACCCAATATAGTAGACATAACAGGAGTAAAAAAGATATATAACACATCAGAAACCTGTTTACCACCTTCTAAATATGCTTTGTAACATTATTAGGGCCCTCTAGACCTGAAATAACACCCTTATAGTCACTTTTACATTCCTATTACCCAAAATAGTAGACATAATAAGAGGAAATAAGATATATAAGACATGAGAAACCTGTTTACCACCTTCTAAATAAGGAATAAGAATTAAAAAAAACACATACAGCACATAGAAAGCCTGTTGTGACCTTCTAAATACACTTTTTGAACATTATTAGAGCCCTCTGGACATGAAATAACACCCCTAAAGTCACCTTTACACTTCCAATTTTATTATTACCCAATTTATTTATTTAATTTATTTATTACCCAATAAAGTAGACATAGTAAGAACAAAAAAGACATAACACATAGAAAACCTGTTCTGACCTTCTAAATACACAGAGTCATAAAATTATGAAAAATGTACAATAAGAAAGTTGAAATATTTGTAATAAAAAAAGCTAAAAAGGGTAATGTAAGGATAAAAATGGCATACTAATATAATATGATTTGTCTGTGATAACAAAAAAGTGACACGCTGGCTGTTTTTTCATCTCAGCATATCATCATGGGTTGAAATATTTGTAAAAATATATATACATTTAAAATAAAACCTGCAAACATGGGGAAAAAAGACCAAAATGTTGAAAAGTTTATTTATACTAGTAATGTGCTTTTAAGCAGGCTGTTTTATTTTGTAAATATTAAAACAGGCCCTCCCTGAAAAAGGTTTGGACACTTCTGGTGTTTATTATGTCTTATTTTCTCTTATTACATTGACTATATTGGGTAATAGGAGTGTAAAGGTGACTATAGGGGTGTTATTTCATGTCTAGAAGGCTCTAATAATGTTAAAAACTGTATTTAGAAGGCTGTAAACAGGTTGTTAATGCTCTAATGAAAATATTCCATTCAAAATAAGGGATAACTTCTGATCTACTATTATTATATTATTAACACCTTTCTATGCATACAGAGGTTTAAATGTTGCTGTTTTTTCGGGCACCCTGCCTTAAGTGCACCTTAGTAGGGTTACCATTTAAAGACAACAAGAAAACGTCTTTTCGTGGTGAAATATTCAGCCAACCGAGCAGTGGGCAAATTCCCAGGGGAGAATTAATTTTGTTCTTTGCAGGTTGAGTGATTGATGGTGATATTCCGCTATCTTATTGCCTTTCTGCCGGCCTCACTTGTGTTGCTGTTCCGTGCCAATGCAATCACCCACACACTAATCACAGACAAGGCCAGATTTTACTTTGAGATTTTACATGAAGGACGACTTGGACATCACGTTATGCTTGACTTGTATTCCCGGCTGTTGTCGTTGCATGAAAAACGGGCAGCGGTGAGGTCACACGTGCATGGGCCTGTGTGTTGCAGCAGGTAATGAAAAGATAATGAAGTTATAGACTGCAGTGCAGCAGCCTGGTGCTGAAACGCAGTTTGAGATGGCAAACATCTGTCAAGGGAACAGCCTTGGTCTTTGATAGCCCTCTGAATGCAGAGCTGGGGGTTTATTTTGTCTTCTATTCCCCTGGCGAGAAAGCGGCGAGGAAACAACGTCACACAACATAAGAGGGTAATAAGATATCCCATCTAATGTGATTCAATTTCACATTCCGCTTCGATAAACTTGAAGATAAATATTAGGAACGCATTCCGTTAGGGTGTTGTGTCGATTGGACTCTGCAGAAAACTGCAAAAAAGCCTAATTTTACAAGAATTAAACTTTTCTATAGAAAAAGGTAATTTTACAAGAAAGATGCAATTTTACCAGAAATAAACGTTTCATGAGGAAAAAAAGTTGTAATTTTACAGGAGTAAACCTCGTAATTTTACAGGAAAAAAAAGTCACAATTCTACGGGAATACAACTCATAAAATTACGAGGGAAAAAAAATCTTAATTTTACAAGAAAAAAGTCTTAAGTTTGCAAGAACAAAACTTGTAATTTTTCAAGAAAAAAGTCATAATATTACGGGAAAAAAACCCCGGAATTTCACGAGAAAAAAAGCTCGTAATATTACAAGAAAAAAAGCCACAATTTTACAAAAAAAAAGCCATAATTTTACAAGAAAAAAGTCTGGTTATTTTTTTGTAGAAAAAAGGTAAATTTACAAGAAAGATGTAATTTTATGGGAAATAAGTCGTACTTTTACGGGTATAATACTAAAAAAGTCACAATTTTATGAACCGGAAAAGCATTCAGAATTATACGAGAAAAAGACATAATTTTCAGAGAAAAAACAAAAATTCTACGGGAATAAAACTAGTAATTTTACGGGACACAAGTCGTAATTTTACAGGGAAAAAGTTGTAGTTTTATTGCAGTAAAACTCATACTTTTAGGAGAAAAAAAGTCACAATTCTACGGGAATAAACCTCCTAATTTTACGTGAAAAAAAAATCGTAATTTTAAAAGAAAAAAGATGGGTTAGCATCATCTCGCCGATGCTCTCTATTACCCCGCCCCCTCCACATACGGCCCCCGTTTCATCAATCTCGTAATATTACAAGCGTTTTTTCGTAAATGTATGACGCTATCGTCGAACATTTACGACTTTATTTTTTCAACCTGAGGATTTTAAGATGATCAGTTGTCACGCAATCACGTCCGTAAATGTGGCATGACAAGGCAACATTAGAATAGAAAAGAATGCGCTTGTGTGCGGCTGGCCCGTTTAGGCTGCTGTAATCACAACTTGCTTACTGTATGTACTGTACTTCTTAGTAGTACTATACTACTGTACTGTACTTCTTTCCAAGAGCAGGAGACGCCGGAGCTGCAGGGAAGAGAAAGAAAAAAACACGTGTAAGAGCGCTTTTCTCAAGCAATCATTCACTTTCACACACACACAAAAATTGCAGTGCAAAGACGCTTCCCCTCAGTCAACGTCGACATTTCTCATGAGGACAGTGACTTATTGCTGCTCATTTTTGATGGAATTAATGACATACAGTGCAGGTGTAATGCTGAAGCACTGCATTCTTTTTAACGGGCCGCCTTAGTGCAGCTTTTGAAATGAATGCACATGAAAATTCAGCAGCACTACAGTCCCTTGAGCCATCATGCGCAAGCTTACTCGTGTCTTACACTAGATGCTCCACGGTATATTGTATATATTTTCATCACCTAATTGAAATAGGCTTGGGTGTCTGGGCATGTGAGTCTGCCCGTCACCGTCGCTGTCACTCACAGGCATATATCTTGTCTCCTATGTGGACAATTTAGCCCGGAATTGAACCTTTTAAAGAAGTCGTCTCGTCTCTCGTCAATTCAGGAGCCAGCGGCAGACGTGTCCTTGATTTGCACACATTTCCAGTCACATTATCAGGGAGCGCGGCATCAGGTATCGGCCACAGTTATACGGTTTAAGGCCTTGCGGAGGCAGGGAGCTGGCAAGGGGGCGGGGCCACAGAAAAGAGGGAGTGGCGCGGGGGAGGCAGGATCGGTTGCTGCGTTTTGTGGGTGTGCGTTCGGAGCATGAGATGAGAAATCCAACGGAACCGTCTGAAAGAGGAGAGTCGACGCAGGAGGGGAAACCATCAGGGGGGGGGGAATTGACAGGCTGACAACAACGTGGGGAAAAAACCACGGAAAAGGATTGTTAGGCTTGTCGGAGCTGGTTACCACGGTTACGGTATGGGTGCAGTGGTGGGAACTTTGACCATGCAAACCAAGCAGAGGAGACCAACAAGAGGTAATATCCACACTATGGAAGTACCTCTCTGTGCAACATGTGCTTGCTTAACATCGCCTTTCTGCGTGACACTGACTGAGAATGCAAAAACAGGAAATCTGCATGCTGGTACAGACGTTAGCACCGCCCGCGGTGAGTCACATCTCAATCACCGCGCTTATGAGGCGCTTATGATGCGGAGATTACCATCGAGCAGGGTGTCCTAGCACACAGGCGGCGAGCAAAATCCCTGTCCCTGACTCTCTGGCGCCGATACGTGCACAGGGACACGCATAGGTGTATGCCCCCCCCCCCAGGTTTCCACAGGAGCCAAAGAGACAAACAAGGGTTGCATGTGAATTAACACACAGCTCACATATCGTACGGCTCGCTCCCCTCACGCCCGAGAGGCCTGTTGTCATGGCGACTGGGTTGAAGGGGCACATGAGGGAGTGAACAATGACACGTCAGGGATGAATGGGGAATTTGTTGCATACCGAGATAAAGAAACACGCTGACAACATGTGGGATTGGGATTAGACAGTCTGGGAGGCTGTGGCGGTTTCTACGCGCACGAAATTGGAACATAACGGGAAACAAACTTTGTCTTGTGGCGAGCGGGTGCATTTTGACACACCCCAAAACATAATAATGTTGACATTTGCTTTATTTTTGTATTTACCACCATTTAATACATGTTTATATTATCATTAGAACCCTCTAGACATGAAATAACACCCCTATAGCCACCTTTACACATCCTATTACCCAATATATTAGACATAATAAGAGGAAATAAGATATATAAGACATAAAAAATCTGTTTGCCCTGCGATTGACTGGCAACCAGTCCAGGGTGTACCCCGCCTCTCGCCCAAAGCCATTTGGGATAGGCTCCAGCATACCCGCGACCCCAATGAGGATAAGCGGTATAAAAAAATGAATGAATGAATGAAGATATATAAGACATAAGCACCTTGTTTAACACGTTTTAAATATGCTTTGTAACATTATTAGAGCCCTAGAGAGATTAAATAACACCACTATAGTCGCCTTTACACTCCTACTACCCAAAATAGTAGCCATAATAAGAGGAAATAAGATATATAAGACATAAGCACCTTGTTTAACACGTTTTAAATATGCTTTGTAACATTATTAGAGCCCTAGAGAGATTAAATAACACCACTATAGTCACCTTTACACTCCTACTACCCAAAATAGTAGCCATAATAAGAGGAAATAAGATATATAAGACATAAGAACCCTGTTTACCACATTTTAAATATGCATTGTAACATTATTAGAGCCCTCTGGGCATGAAATAACACCACCATAGTCACCTTTTCACTCCTATTACTCAATATAGTAGACTTATTTAATAAGAGGAAATAAGATGTATAAGACAAAAGAAACCTGTTTGCCACCCTCTAAATACATGTCTATAATTTTATTAGAACCCTCTCTGACTGGCACCAAAAACGACAAACAACTCTGTGTCTGTCTCCTTTGTATGTGTTGGCACGTGATCAATTCAGTGCTGTTCAGGTGATGAGGCGTTCAAGTGCATTGTTCAACCAATCAATTGATTCTAAAATTCGGACATAATTTTGACGGGTTTGGTTTTGACATTATTAGAGCCCGCTAGACATGAAATAACACCCCTGTAGTCACTTTTATGCTCCTATAAACGAAATGAGTTGGCATTGTGACATCTCCGAAGAACACGCACAGGTGCAGTTGTTGAGGCGAGCATGTAACCTCCTGGTCAGAGCAACGGGAGAGGCCAAAAGTGGCTCGTGTTGTTTGTGTAAACAGTACAAGCTGGTGTCGGTAACAAGCGACACGGTTTCCTCTGGGCTTTCATGGCCACCTGACACACTGCTAATTATCTCCAGCACATGCTCCTGGTGAACATCAGCAGTCTTTCACGGTCAGACTGCTGAGGCTGATTGCTATAATCACTAGTTTCCAGCTTTTGGCGACAGGGCGTTATTTCAAGATGCTTTTCTTCCTCCTCCTCGAGGCGGTGAGACGGGAAAAGAGGCACCAGGACTCCAACGCCAGCAACCTTCGAGTTGCTCTTTGCCCTCCATATCACCTTCGTCTCGTCAATACCTGCCAATTTCTATCTGCCGCCTTTGTTAATTTTTTTTTTACTCTATCATTCCACACTGTTGCATCAGCAGTACAGCGGGAATTTACTTCTTATCTTTTCATACTCGTGTATATTGTATTGTTTTTTTAATTATGGCACCGACAACGATACGTAGTTGCTAGAAAATATATACATGGCCGCTATTATATGTCGTCACGTGTACATAAATGATCATTCCTTTTCACAAAGTGGGTGAATGCAAACACTTTCCAGTATCGTTTAGTGGGAATTTGTACAAAGAAACACAATTAACCGTGTAAACAAAAGTGGAAACCAACTATCATTCAGGAAAAAAGGGCGACGAGAAACAGAGCCAATTAACATGACAGAAAATACATTTGAAACAAAACGTCCAAATCATTTTTTTTTTAAATAAAAAATGTCAACATCATTTGATGACCTAATAAAAGTGTAAAAAAAAAAAAAGACTAACAAAATGTAACAATAAAAATGACTTAAATAAAAATGAAAAAAGTTCCAAAAATTAGTTAAAATGAAAAAAAATTGTTAAACAACTTAAAGTTGTAACAAAAATCAATAAATGAAAAGAAAAATGACTACAAAAAAATGGGAGATCATCGGAGAACCCGTTTTAACCGAGAAATTGCGCCTGTAACCTTCTGACTGCAAGGGTCGGAAAACGGCTGCCGCATTTAGTACGACGCCGGGTTGGGTTCTGCGGGTAAAATAACAGCAAAGGCAGCTGAGAACGCGGCTGTGGGGTTGATGTTTGCCAACGTACTGCTGGATGCTGACCCAGACGCTGGAGACAAACGTTTACCCACAGGCCGTCATGTTTTCACCTTATCAACCGGCAGAGTAAGCGACCCTTCTTCGCAGCCCAGACAGTTTGGTAAGCTCGCCGTGTTGCTACGATTCTCCGCAGATAAAACAGACGAGGACCTCGAGACGACGACCGTCTGTCACAGGCCGGAGGGTCTGGAACAGCTGGAAGCCCAAACCAACTTCAGCAAGCAGGAGCTGCAGATCCTCTACCGGGGCTTCAAGAATGTAATCACAAAGAGCAACGAGGAGCGGCGTCAGATTTAACACCAAGGAATGATCTCGCTTCCTCTCCGCAGGAATGTCCCAGCGGGGTGGTGAACGAGGAGACGTTCAAGCACATTTACGCGCAGTTTTTCCCCCACGGAGGTGAGGCGTCTCACCGCCGCTCTTTGCTGTTTCCGATCCGTCCTCCACATGTTTTGCATTGCAGACGCCAGCACGTACGCGCATTACCTCTTCAACGCTTTTGACACCACCAGCATCGGCTCCATCAAGTTCAAGGTGACGGTTGATGCTTTACAGAAGACATTTGGCCGTTTGGTGTTACTCTGCGCTCTCCTGCTGTCAGGACTTTGTGGTGGGCTTGTCCGTCCTCCTGAGGGGAACCTTGAGGGAAAAGCTGGAGTGGACCTTTCATCTTTACGACATCAACAGAGATGGCTACATAAATAGAGAGGTGAGACTACGCGGTCTCACTAGGTGTAAACCGGGGGTGTCTGATTTAACAAGAAAAATCCAAATTAAAAAAACAACAGTAGCAAAAATCAGTAGTAATTCACCAAGAATAAAAATGATCAGTAAAATAAAAAAAAGTTTTTTTATATGTCATAATATTAAAAAAAATTCAAAGTCAAAAATATTATTATAATAAAGTCCTAATTATTTTTTAGGATTTGGGGGATTTTAAAAAAAACGGCAAAAAGGTCTGGAATTTGTTATGAGAGTTAAGTCAAAATATTTAGGAGAAAACGCTTCAATCTAACAAGAAAAGTTGTAATAAATAAAATCAAAAATAATGTAATGTTCGTAGCATAGAATTCAATATGTTATTTTTTTAGTTGTAATATCAGAAAATTTGGTTGGGAAAAAAAGTCCAAATATTATGGAAACGAATTCAAAAGTATGAGTAGAAAAATGGTTTAAAAAAAAGCTGAAAAGAGTTTGAAAAAACAGCAGGAATGGGAAAAACAGATTCAATTTTAAAAGGGATGAATTGGTAATATTATGAGCAAAAATAATGTCATTTTAGTAGCATAAAATTCAAATGCCAAAGAGAAAATCCTTTTTTTTGAAGTCGTAATATCAAAAAGAAGGAAAATTAGGTTGGGGAAAAAGTCAAAATATTGGGGAATAAATTCAGAATTACGAGGAAAAAAAGCTTAACATATTTTTTTATAGGTTGGAGACAAAGTTATAATATTATGGGAAAAAGTCGTAATATTACAAAAAGAACAAACGACTAAACTGTAATTACAAAAAATGACATACCGGTGCGCTCCCAGCTCCCCCTAAACAAAGTAAAGGTATTGTGTACGTACAGTGTCAGACAGGAAGCAGAAATCACAAAATAAAACCACCAAACAGGAAATAATGGCGGAACATAAAAAAAACAAAACAAGAGTCGTCTTTCTCTACAGGAGGACTGGAGAAGATAAAAAAACATTTTCATGTTTCGCCATTTTTTTCTGTTTGGTGGCTGGGATAGGCTCCAGCATATGGATGGATGGTTTTATTTTGTTAATTCAGTTTCCTGTCTGACATCGTCATGCAGGAAGTGACCGTGCTTTTTGTGTGTTTTGTTTCTTATTGCAGGAAATGACGGCGATAGTGAAGGCCATTTATGACATGATGGGCAAATACACGTACCCGGCGCTGAAGGGGGACGTGCCGCAGCAACACGTCGATATCTTTTTTCAGGTCTGTTGTTTGAAATCTGACAAGACTGTCCTGCTCCACTGACCCACATGCTGCTGTTTTGCCACAGAAAATGGACAAAAACAAAGATGGAGTGGTGACTTTAGAGGAGTTTGTTATTGCCTGCCAGGAGGTACGCGTTCTTCATTTCATTCTGCATTATGCAATATCAGGGGTGCCCATTTTGTATCGGCCTTCAAATGCGGTTAAGAAATAGCAAAATGGGAAAAAATAACAGCAGCAATTTTAAAAGACATTACATTTGCAGAATAAAGTTCATAATATAAAGAGAATAAAGTTGTGTAAAGGTGAAATTTTAAAGACCAATATTTTCTTTAGCCTTAGTGTTATGAGAAACAAATCAAAGAAAGATGCAAATATTGGAATAGCAAAAAACAGCAGTCGCTTTTTGACAAAGTCCAAACATTAGGAGAATAAATTTATAATATTATGAGGGGGGCCGCACGGTGGCTGAGTGGTTAGCACATTGGCCACACAGTCAGGAGATCTTGAAAAACCTGGTTTCAAATCTTCGTCGCATCTCTGTGTGGAGTTTGCATGTTCTCCCCGTGCGTGTGTGGGTTTTCTCCGGGTACTCCGGTTTCCTCCCACATTCCAAAAACATGCATGTTAGGTTAATTGGCCACTCTAAATTGTCCATCGGTATGAATGTGAGTGTGAATGTTTGTTTGTCTATATGTGCCCTGCGATTGACTGGCGACCAGTCCAGGGTGTACCCCGCCTCTCACCCAAAGTCTGCTGGGATAGGCTCCAGCATCCCCGTGACCCTAATGAGGATAAGCGGTATAGAAAATGAATGAATGAATGAATGAATGAATATTATGAGGGGGAAAATTATCATTTTACAACGAAAAAAATCACAATTTTAGGAGAGTAAAGCTGTAATATTATTAGGAAAACCCCATATTTTAAGGTGAAAAATTAAAGAAAAAAATATTTTCAACATTCTGAATGTTACGAGAAACAAAACAAGTTTGGAAAATTAGCTTAGGAAAAAAAAATGGTAAAAAAAAAAAAAAAAAAAAAACAGCAGTAATTTTAGCACAAAAAAGTCATAATATTATGAGGTTAAAAAATTTTTACCAAGGAAAAACCTTCTTTACAACAATAAAGTTGAATAAAAGCATGTCATTTTCAGAAACAAAAAGGTGACATTTTTGGCGTCTGTTAAGGGAAGTCAACATTTTACCAGAATAAAGTAATATTTTCAAGAAAAACATGCCGTTTTTTTGAAGCATCGAGTTGAAATGTTATTTTCTACGACTGTTATATTTTGAGAAACAAAACAAAGAATGAAATTGCACATTTTGGGAAAAAGTCATGAAATATGAAATATTTGGATTGTTTTGTCCAATAACTAGCCCTTATTAGCATCTGCTTGTATTATCTAATGGGCCGGCCGGTTCTGGCAACACTTGCAGGGGTTGCTGTTTATTTACCGTACATACATTCCAGCATGTTCACCTGTTCTCCGCCCCCCCAGGATGAAACCATGATGAGGTCCATGCAGCTCTTTGAGAACATGATGTAGGACAAGAGGAGGAAACGACGGCTGATGACCAATCAGAGGGCTCGGTGCGTGGAAGCGGAACTCGTGCTCTACGTGCAGTCTCTCGTCCTTCTGCCCTTTTTTTATCCACCTTCCGGCTAAAAGCAGACAAAGACGTGCGTGACGGAGCCGGACTCGAGTTGTTTTGTCGCTACAAAGATGAAGGGAGGTCAAAGTCTCACACCTCGTTTAAAAGGTGGGCCGGTTCCTTGTTCCTTTACTTTCTTTCCTTTTCGCCCGAGGTTTTTATTGGCCCGCAGCACATTCTAAAACTATCATTGACCAAAAACACAAATTTAAAAAAAACAACAAATGGAAAAATCAACAGTACTTTTGCAAGAATAATGTTGAAATATTTAAGAGAAAAAAGTTTTTTTCACGTATAACATGATAAGGAAACAGTTATAATGTTAGGAGAAGCAAGTCATCATAAAATGGGAATAAAGTCAGAATTACAGCAAGAACATTTAAAACAAGAAATTTGAAAGAGCTGTAATGGTATGAGAATAAACTTGTGATATTGTGAGGAAAAATAATAATATGAGAAATAAGTTATTAAATGTGGAAAACTGGGTAGTGGAAAAAGTCAAAATATTAGGAGGAAAAACATTGTATTCCATCAAGATTAAAAATCATAAAATAATAATAATCAAATAATACAATCATTAATCTCATTTTAGTAGCATAGAGTTCAAATATGTAATATTTATTTAGGTTATTTATGAGAAACATAAATAATTGTCATTTTTGGAAAATGGGGTTAAAGAAAAATTAAATATATAATGGAAATAAAGTCATAAAATTGCACACAAAAAAAACAACTCACAATATTATTTAAGAAGACAGGTAAAATATTTAAAAAAAACTTAAACATATTTTGGCTTTACTCGGGTAAAATTACATCCATTTTCTTTAAATATTTCATCTGTCTTGGTAAATATTTCTTTTCATAATATTATGACTTTATTCGCGTAATATTTGACATTTTCTCCAATCTGATTTCCAAAAACTACAACTTGTTTTGTTTCTCATATCACGACTTAAAAAAAACAACTTTTTTTTCCTTTAATATTTAAACTATTTTCTACTAAAATTAGATTGTTTTCCCCTCATAATATCACAAGTTTATTTTCGAAATGTTGTACTTTTATTGTTGTTGGAATACAAATTGTTTTATAGAACATTTTGACTTTATTCTTGTTTTATTTTCTCCGTTTTTTTTTTCATTTTCCAAATATTTTTTAAATAATATCGGTTAATTTTCTTTTGGTAATTTTTTATTTTCCCATAATGTTTTATCTTTTTAGATTACAGCCATTTTTGCAGTTTAAAACATTTTCCAAACATTTCAACGGTCTTTTAATATTTTGTAAATAATATTTAATATTTTGTAAAAGAATTTTAATTAAGAAAATTCTATTGTGTTAAAAAACATTTATTTCTTTTTATCTTAAATGTTTTACTTTTTTGGATTATTATTACTTCTTCCCCATAACATTTTGACTTTTTCCCCCCAACCTAATTTTCCCAAAAATATGAGAATAATGTCAAAATATTAGGAGAAAGTTATATTCCAACAAGAAAAAATTTCACAATATTACGCAAATATATTCCTAATATTAAGAGGAAAAAACAACTCATTTTAGCTGCATAGAGCTGAAATTTTAAATAAAAAAAATACATACAAATTTTTAAAAGTCATAATGTTTTAAGAAATAAACTTAACAAAATCAATTCATATTTTGGGAAAATTTAGGTTGGGAAGAAGTTATAATATTATGGGAATTAATTTAAAATATTATGAGAATTTTTATGAGAAGTTTTCCAAAGATTATTGAAGAATAAAGTTCAAATATTTGAAAAACGACAAGCAAAAACAGGTAAAAAAAGAGTGGCTGAGTTAATACCAATGATAGGCTTTCTCACAAAGTTTTTTTCTGGGAATATCCAAGTGATTAAAAATATATAAAAAGGAGGAGTGGCTTTTTTTTGCCATACAAACTGCTATTGGTAGACAAAAGTCATGTGACTAATGTGCTCGTCGTTTTCAGTCGAGGCTGAGATGGCCGTATAAGGTGGCAGAACGTTGTCGTGTGTCGTGTCTATTTATGATTATTTGCTTTCCTGCTTTGTGCGTCTCGCTGTGCGTCTTTAGAGGGTTCAAAAAAATGTGTCAAATGTAAATGATGTATAACAAAGACTGCTGTGTTTATTTGCACCTTGGGCAGTGTCCTACGTGTTTGTACAGCCAATGTTCACGTGTGAATGGCAGCTTTGGATGTTTTAATCCAACATTCCATCCTACGCTAAATGCTGGACTTGCCTGCAATAAGTCGCGGTGTTTGGAGAAAGTGCAGACGCTACATACGGTATATAGTAAAAAAGGACACTAAAATATGCTTTTGCAGCTAATGTAGCTCTTTGCTACCTGCCATTCCGTGTACGTGACATCATAGCCTCAGGTCATGGTTTGACGTTGACTTGCTTCATTCCATAAGGA
This sequence comes from Oostethus manadensis, assembly GCA_024372805.1. Lineage (NCBI taxonomy): Eukaryota > Metazoa > Chordata > Actinopteri > Syngnathiformes > Syngnathidae > Oostethus > Oostethus manadensis. The sequence goes on from QODF01000173.1 coordinate 639,878, forward strand.
GAACACTCAACTAATTCTAAGCCATACCAATAATAAAATAATAAATGCTTACATTGGCTTGGGTTTTACTTTTCTTTTCCCCACTAGGTTTCAGTTGGAATTACAGAAAACAAACCAAATGAAACAACTTGTGTCCAAAAATTGACTGTGAATGCTAAAATATGCCAGAAATGTGCCAAAATCAAGCGCCCCATGGTTGTAACTTCCCGATAGCTCAATAGTAAACAAACATTCACTTCAAGAGGAAGACATTTTGTGTTCTAGTTGTACCCAATGTTCTACGATGGGAGGGGATAAAAACCCAGCGAGCACACAAAAAACCTTATCAGCCACCTGAAACACCAGCACCGCGACATTTCATTCATTCATTCATTCATGTTCTATACCGCTTGTCCTCATTAGGGTCGCGGGTGTATGCTGGAGCCTATCCCAGTTGGCTTTGGGCGGGGTACACCCTGGACTGGTCGCCAGTCAATCGCAGCACCGCGACATTTGAAAAGTGCAAAAGGTTTGCCAGAGACCTCCTTGGCGTCACACTGGCTGCTCTGAGCGTGTGCCCGAATACAGTGCACCTTGCTGGGCCATGCCAGATGGCTCCTCCTGCTCTATACTCTGCTTCTCATTATCGATATTATATCAATTCCCCTGTCAGAGGAACGAACCAGCACCGTGCACGGAACAGGCGAATGGTTTCATGTACAGTCGTCCCACGCAATATAGCGATTTGATTGTCGCTCACTCACTGTATCGTGTTTTTTCAGAAACTAATAGATGACGAAACGATGGCTGTCTGGTGGTAGACTATGGTCTATTATTAATCAAAACCCTAATGAGGATAAGCGGTATAGAAAATGAATGAATGAATGAAATTTAAATACAAGTGATATGTAATATTCTGGTCACTGGGAGGCAGTAATGACACAAAACATTAGTGAAGTGATATCACTGATTTCAGTTCCAATCCAAAACTGAGTAACAGTCAAGCTTGTATTGGTGATATCGCTCCGATACTGATACCTTCTGCAAATTCACCTAATGTGTCCGATACATTTGACAAAGCCAAAACTTTGTTCGTTTACGATGGGCTATATTTGACGATCGGTTAGACAGCATGAAGCGCTGGTATCGGACGCATCTACATTTCGGTATCAATCGCCACGTCACTACCTTTACATGACGTTACCTTAACACCGCGTGACGTCATGACGTCAGCCACGGCACGTCCCTCGTGACAGAGTGGGGGGGAAAAGTTCTTCGTGGAAGTGGTAAGTTTATGGCTTCTTCACTTTAGAAGCCATAAACTCGGAAGCTAAATGGTTAGCTCACTACCTTGCTAGCAGCACCGGAGTTGCAATGTGACGTAAACAATTCATAATAGCAGTATAAAGGTCACTATGGCGTCTAATTTACACGGGGCTCTGATTTTGTTAAATGTTGTTACTGTACTGTACGAAAATAGTCACTTTATTAACATAGAAGCCTGCCTATGTCGACGACTGCGATGTAAAATGAATTTCCGCCGATAGGGGGCGACACTGAACGTGTCCATTTATTTTCAATGGGTGAATACGCCACTGAAAATATGCTACCCCGTTTCCTCTGTTTAAATGTCACCATAGAGGGGAGGGACGGAGGAAAGAAAAGACGGAGGATGGGCGTTGAAAAGCAGCAAAACAGAAAACAATTCACCTTAGCCCGGCTTCTTCTTCACTCTTTTCGCGCCGTTAACACACGTCACTTCCGTTTACAACACATTACAAAATAAGAGCCCCGTTACAACAAGTAAAGGCGTACCGTTAGAATGCTTACCACACCCGAATACAACTTTATTGCTCGTTGTTGTACGAAAAAAGACGCAAAGTTGTAACAGAGCGCGCGTGTGCGGGTCACGTCTGCCCAATGCAATACACATTTTGCACGACAGGTGACGCCAGTGAGCTGATTGGCTGGCTGCTCGACCTCAAAGAAGGAAGAGCGCGAAAACGGGTCACGTCTGCCCAATGCAATACACATTTTGCACGACAGGTGACGCCAGTGAGCTGATTGGCTGGCTGCTCGACCTCAAAGAGGGAAGAGCGCGTGTGCGGGTCACGTCTGCCCGATGCAATACACATTTTGCACGACAGGTGACGCCAGTGAGCTGATTGGCTGGCTGCTCGACCTCAAAGAGGGAAGAAGAAGACGACGACTAGGAGGAGGAGGAAGAAAAGAAGAGGAGGGGCGGAGTTATCTTCCGGCATTGAAGTGTGCTCCTTCTCCTCTACGCGCGCAGCTCCTTTGTCGCCTCACGGCCGTCAAGTTTGTCGCTGTTTTGTTTTGTGGTTTAGTTTACGTTACGAAATGAACGGTTTAAACGGCGAGCAGATGTCCCCACAGACGTTCCTTTACGGTGAGACCATGTAGCACACGTACGCCAGCGCGCTACTGGGCAGTAAGTGTGGCCCCACAAACAGAACCCGGTTGAAAACGCAGAAATGATAGTGGTATTTCTCGTGTAATATTTTGATATGTAATGTGTGTGTGTGTGTAACGAGTGTGGACGTAGGTGCGTTTGGCTAGCACGCGCACACACGTGGTTTGGGCCAAAAAAAAAAACATGGCGTCCTCTTGTTTCCCGGTTTATGTTGACGTTTCCACGCAGCTAAACTAGCGCTAGCTTCGACTTTGGGCTAGCTTTCGTCGGATTTGTCGCTTTAGGCTTACGAGGCGGAAGTTGACCTGGCGTGTTAACTTCGTAGTCGCGCACATCTGTCAATTTAGACGTGAGGTTTGGATAGTTTGGTCTGAAAATGCGATTCGCCGCGCCAATCGTTCAGCTGCGACTGTGGTGTCGTTTTTGCGGATTTCTTAAAAGGCAGGCCGGGGCCATGTGGAAGTCACCACGTTGGCCCCGCTGCGCCCCCTCGCGCACTTCCGGTGAACTGCAGCGTTCGGCACGATGACGCACATTCTCGCCGTTGGGCGAATAACTTCAAACAAAAATAATTCTACTCGGGAGTTATTGGATCAGAAACCAAATGACTCCGTAAATGTAATTATATTTTTCAATGCCGGAGTTTTTCCTGTACTGCAGGGCGAAGATTTCCATCGCACTTGAATTGTGCTGTTCTGTGTTTGTCTATCAGGTTGCGTGCTGGAAACCGGAAAGGAGGTGCTTTTCAATCCAGAGGATGATGACTTTGAACATCAGCTGGATCTGCGGATGGTAAACGCACGGTTCACTTGTAAATGAATGGGGCTGCACGAGGATTAAAGGGCCGATAAATCCGTAACCAGCCATTAAACGAAACAACTAAACGCTTTTCTGCATGTGGGCAAACATTTTGCATGCTAGTTGTACCAAAGGAGGGAAGAAAAACCCTTACCAGCCACCTGAAACACCAGCACCACTAGACCTCCGGGGCATCACACTGGCTGCGTAGAGCGTGTGCCCGAATACAGTGCACCTTGCTGGGCCACAGCGTCCCCTGATAGTAGGGATGTGGTGGTAGTAATGTAATCAACAGTTACACTTGGTCACATCCTCCTTTCTTCTACTCCTCCTCACCTCCAGGTGTGCACAAACTACACTTACATCTACATTTTTAAAAAGATATGAAAGTTATGTATCGGTTTACACGCAAGAGGCAGATATTTAAAAAGAGGGTATCACATTGGTCTTGTGAAAGACCGCTATTGGTGTGGGGAAAACAAGTATGTTGTGCATCTCTATTAATAAAGCAAAGTCATAAGACTCCGACTAAGTGAGTTTTAATGACTTGTGTTTTTGGGATCCCTGCAGGCGTGTGCTGACCCGGCCACAAAAGACGAGTTTCACCTGGTGGAGGTGGAGGGACAAGACTCTGAGGGTCAGAAGGTGACGGCCGCGCTGGTTTCCCTGAAGCCTTCCACTCTGCCGAGTGTAAGTGTGGACCCGTGGAAGGAGACGTTGGCTTTTTCCGTGTGCAGTTAAACACGGGTGGTCAAACTGTGGCCCTTAGGACGCCTACAAAGTGTTTAATATGAACTTTTAACATACAAGCGGACAACATGCAAGTAGTCGTGTCAATCTTGGACAACTTGTTATTTAGCTTAAGTGGGGTGTATGCTGACAATGCTATTGATCAAATGTGATTAATCAAATGATTAATCGTGTACTGTATATTGGGGAGAGAAATTATGTAGTAATAATGCAGGGAAATTAAAACAAAGTCCAGGGTAGGCTCCATCTTAACCCCCCCAAACCTACCAGTGAAACATTAATGGACTGCCCGTGTTAGCCGGTATTTGCGAGCCTGACGTTGGTGAGGACCTGTGGTTCTGCTGGTGCTTGCAGGTGTGCCTCGGGGGTTTCACCATCACGCCGCCTGCGGTTTTCCGTCTGAAAGCCGGTTCTGGCCCAATTCACATCAGCGGCCAGCACCTTGTCAGTAAGTGTCCTTCGGCCTTACAGGGATGCTCGCCTGCCGCCGTTTCTCTTATCGCCTCTGAATTGCCGCTCTAGTGATGGAAGCCGAACAGTCGTTCGATGAGGATGACGACGACGAAGAGGAGGAGGAAGAGGAGGAAGATGTCAAAGTGTCAAAGAAAAGACCCGCCCCTTCACCTGTCCTGAAATCTCAGGTGTTTGTTTTTGAAGTCATGAACTTTGCTCTCAGGGTTTGTTGTAACAGAACGTCGTTTGGATTTTGCAGAAAAAGATCAAGATCGAAGTTGATGATGATGATGATGATGAGTGAGTATCAACATATACATTACTCGCCTGCCCCACTTGAAGTTCTTGGAGAACCTGGTGTTTATCTGTACAAACCCCTTCACTGGTTGTGTGTGAGTGTGGCTGGTTATGAAACGAATCAATAAAAAGAGAATTCTGGCTTTCTTTAGGGATGAAGATGAAGAATCGCCCGTTAAGGTGGGCATTTTTTGATCTGCTTTCGAGGCAGCGGGTGACTACGGTTCTTTTGATGATGGTTGCCGCATCTTTCCAACAGGCCAAGAAGGTGCCGTCCAAACAGCAGAAGTCTGCCCAAAATGGCAAAGGTTCCAAACCCAGCACTCCGACCCCGAAGCAGGTGCCTTATTTTGTCCCTCACTTCTCAGAAGCACTACTTCTGGGCTGCCAAGCACCGCGTGGCGCCGTTTCCTGCCACTCAAAAGCCTGAATCCCGCGGATTTAGTCCCGAATTTCACTTTTCAGTATAAAGTTACTGACAAAAAATAGAAAAGCACTCAGCGCACAAACCTCCGCTTTAGTAGTTACAATAACGATCCTGACACCTAGTGGTCAGTGAGGAGTACAGCACTCTTTCAATGCGTCTCGGAATGTCTTGTATTTCTATTTTCATTTAGCCACGTCTATGCTTGAAAACGCGTAGTTGTAGAAAATTAGTGCATATTTTTGACGAATAGGCCGTATTCAAACAATGTGTTGTAAAACTGAGCGAAGCTGCAAAATTTGAAGCAAAATCTCAACGATATTATTCATGACAATTGTGTGTTGAACTTTGTCGCCGCCCCTTTTGCAGGTGAAGACCCCCAAAGGGAAAGGGGAAAAATCGCCTAAAGGTTCAGCGACGCCCAAAGAACCTTTAACGCTTCCAGAGATCCAAACAAAGATGACGGAGACGATGAAGAAGGTCAGTGTGTGGTTTCTCATGTATCGACACATCCTGGTACTGAAATGATTTTTTTGTGCTCAGGGAATCGTGTTGCCCAAAATCCAGCCCAAGTTTGAGAACTTTGTGAAGAACTCGTATAAAGTCTCTGATGCCAAGGTAGTGTTTGTAAAATGTCTTACCGTTTTGAAGCGTATTTAAGTGTATTTCTTGCTATTTCCCAGGTTATTGAAGAGCTGTGGAAGTGGAGACAAACTGTGGGCGACCCAAAATAAAAATTCCAATTTTTATTAGGTTTTTTTTTTTAAGACTTCATGCCCGGCGATGCCCCCCCCATCCCCTCTATGTGCCTCACACTTGCCCTTGTTTAAAATCTTGGTGTCTAATGTTAAGACTGTTAAGAGGTCCGGCATTGAGGGCTGATTTATCCAACACACCCTTACAGATTTGCATATGTCAGTGTGTTAAAACAGGGAATACATTATGATAATTATTCATCTTACACATGAATAACATTGAATTTTGGATGATTTACGGGCGTAGTTCAAGTCAGCCATGGAAGTTATGGGCAAGCTGATTCATTAGCAGGAAATGTATTCATGTTTTTTTTTTATTCAGCATGTGTTTTGCAAAGGAAGATTGTCTTTGGGGTGTCCTTGATTGCGCAATGCGAGTTCAGCACCGTCCTATTCCATCAAGAGTATTCCGGTGTCGTGATAACCAAGCAAATGAATAAATATCCGATAACGACCTGCTCTCCAAAGTTTGACTAAACCTGTGATGTGGACTGTTTGTCACTGAAATAATAAAAAACGGGAAACTAAGTGGTCATGGATGTTGTGAGAAAACATTTCACTACCTCGTATTTTGAATTTACATTAGTACCGTATAATATGTATGCGTAGCCCCTCAAGTCTGAACTATTTTGCAATTAGAATTTTTTATTCTAAAAGTTACTTTGATTTCAGATTTCACCTTCTTGGCAATTTTTTTTTTATCATGCTACTAAAATGACAATTTCCTCATATTACTGGTTTATTGTGAAGTGATTTTCCTCATTAGAATATTTTGATTATATTGACATGACGTAATATTGCACCTGTTCTGTTCCGTTTTCCAACTTAAACCTGTTCAATCATTAGATGTTACCTAAGTGTGCCGCTAGTGGGCAGTACAAACAAGGCTATCAATCATTGATTGCCGACGGGGTGGGGAAGATGACCTCCAATCGGCGGAGGTGTGGCCTTGAGCCCTGAATAATTAATAAAATGCATAGAGAACGGCTCGAATGTATGTGAATTTGTACCACGCATGTGCAAAATACGTCAGTCGTCGATCTATTTCACGACAGTTACAGAGCGAGACCGTCACGAGACCAGCTACACGAGCGCAAAATACGTCACCACGCCAGGCCAATCCCGCAAACAACGTTAAAATGAAATTAATTACAACATAATCGGTATTGTTTTATACTCATGGTTTTCTGGGGTACATAAAGATATTAAAATATGACACCTATGAATACAGACGAGCGCAGTTGCTACAAGGATACGTTTAGACAAAAAAACTTACTGCACGTGACCGGATAAAACCTTCCGTCCGAGGCTCATCTGCGCATGCGTTCCGGACATTGCATTGCGGAAGTTTTTATGTAGTTCAGTGTTGGTGAAAAAACACTAGAAAAATCCGCATGCTAAGGCATTTCGTTCCATTACTGTACATGCTTTAATTTGCCTAGGGTGTGACGTATGCCTCGCGCATGCACAGAAGCAATCCCGCTTCCGGTACGGATTACGTAGATGCCTGCAGGGACTCGACGCGCGCCAGCAAGCTAACCAGTTAGCCGCGAATTAGTCATGTTATACAGTGAGGAGGCAATAAATCACATTAATAGTGTTTCCACTTTAATTATATACAACAACTTTAAATCACAAATAAAAAAGACATAAAAAAAAGTAAAAGTCATGGAACATTATTTCCAAAACATGTTATTGAAGGAAATCAGTAGTATTGTACATCAAACATAATTTCACTCCGACACACATTAGTTCTGCAGGATCACTAACATAAATAAAAATGCACAAAGGTGGTGTTTACCGTATCTGCTCTCGTTTCACAGTAACATGAAAACTCTTTTTAAAACGAAGACACAAAGCGGTTTGGGCTTGTGTGAAACACGAGTGCTTTGCAATTTTAATCTGACGGAACATCCTGACAGTGTGGTTAAAATACAGCAGTAACATTTACATGTTGCCCTGGCGCAAATTAAATGCCAGACTTAAAATATTAAAACAGGGTTGGACTTTGTTAACTTTGTGTTGGGTGTTGAAACAAAACAAAACAAAACAAAAAAGTGTTCCTTGAGCCGCTGTCCTGTTCAAACATATTCCTTGGAGCTGCTTGGGGGTCTGGAGATGGGATATTTTGGTGAAGGTTTGCCTTTTGGGCAAGAAGCGGTCAGCATGCCACCTCCGATGACAACCAGGAAGGCCCCGGCCCAGGCGATGAATATGGCGGATCCAAACTCGTACCTTTGAAAATAAAAAAAGGTAAGCAAAGTTTTTGTTTAGTTTTGGATCTGTCCAAAATAACAGTAATAATACTGCACAGTAAGTAATGCTCACTTGGTGTTGACTGGGGTGAAAGGGTCATAGAAGGCTCGGATGATGTCGTGAGCGTACCAAGAGCAGGCGATGATGGAGCACAACGCTGTGGGAGAGCCAAGAACGTTATCTAAGAACTTGTCTGCGTTGGCGTGCCGTTCCTTACCTCCAATCAGAAGGATGATGCCTCCCGTCATGGCGATGCGAGACTTGCGTGTTTTGTCGTCCCCGCCACAGTTGGTGCACTTCATCCCCATGCAGGCGGCACCCAGGCCGGCCACCGTTACGAGGATGCTCACAATCATGAGGGCGCGTGTCGCCTGCAGAGCACCTGTGTGGCAAAAGTACAGCATGAGTTAATCCATGATTAATCCACAATTTGGGAATTCCATTGACAGTTTTGATATAACAAACATCCTGATATCAGCAGACATTTGTGCATTTTCTGACACTTTGGGCACGTAACTCTTTGAGTTGGTCTATCATATCATGAAAAATAAAAGGATGCAACTTTGCTATTTTGTAAATAGGACGTCCTATTTTTTTATTTCAAGAAAAAAAAGCCCAGCTTTGTCATATCGCTGGTTATTAGTGTCAACTTCACTCATTTTCCCTCCACTTTTTCTTTTGTCCAATATTTCAACCTTCTTTAATCTTATAAATCATACTAATCATAACGTTTTCTGGAACCTCCTTTTCCAAAAATATTAATTTTTCTTGAATATTTCAACTCTGCTACTAAAGACTATTCCCCTTCATACTTATTTTGTTTTAATACAACTCAAAATTACAGATGTTTTTAGCCCCATTTCTGATTTGTTAATTTTCCAAGTTTGTTCTTATAGAATCTCTTCTCCTTTTTTACCCCATACTTTGACTTCTCATATGACCCCCCAAACCCATTCATTGTGCCCACATTAGAGTACTTGTGATATAACTTTCTTCTTGTTATTTTTTTCTAACTGACTACTCCCATATTTTGACTTGTAAAATTCATTCAATCGTTTTTCTATGCCGCTTATCCTCATTAGGGTCGTGGGTACGCTGGAGCCTATCCCAGCTGGCTTTGGGCGAGAGTCGGGGTACACCCTGGACTTGGTCGCCAGTTATTCTTTAAAATTATGTATTTTCCTTAATATTTTGACACTCATAAAATTACTGATTTGTTTCTAGTTTTCTGTTTAAACAATATTTTCAGAATGTGCTGCACTTTGGACACCCCTGGTCTAGGACAGAACCGAACAACAAGCATGCCAGAGTGGCTTTGGCTGCTTGTGTCTCAGTGGCGCCACCTAAGACGCATCCCATGGACCGCCAAGAAAGGCCAGAGGAGGTGGGGGGTGAAGTGGGTGAGTGCAGTAGTATGTGTAACTCAAACAGGTCTGACCGGGTTTCGGGTTACATCACGTCGGAGGACACTCCTCATGCAGGTGCTGCTCGCCGGTGGACATTTTAAAAGACCTCCATCCACAAACAAAGAGACTGACTGTGTCCCATTCAGTCCGCCTTAACGTGGATCTCTGTGTTGGTATTCGCCAAGGTCAAGCCATTATTGCAGCGGAGTGGAACTTTTTTGCATGTTTGTCCGAGGTCGGGTCGGCACGTGCGCTCGTAAACATTAACCAGTCTAAAAAAGACTCGTACGGGTGTGGCGGTTGAAGACGATGATGATGTGCTGACTTAGCAACTGGTACCGTAGAAGGAGAGGCTACCAACTGACAAAAAAAAAAAAAAAAACAGCTTCGAGTCATAAAGGCCAAGCGTGAACTCCAGCGCACCTTGTCCTACATCGGCGGCGTCGCCACTCCCTCGAGCAGACCATAAAACGACTTCATTCTAGTTACTGATGTTCCGAGTAGTCAAGGATCCTCCTGTGGTTTCCAAGCATTTTCTACAGATGAATGTTCTTTCCCACCGAGCAGAGAAATAACCGCGTTCCTGTTGGGAGTCAATAAGCGACTAAACCGGTCGGGGGTGTAAATACCCTGGGACAGGTACACAGCGGAATCAGGATTCCCCGTGATGGTTACAGGCGTGGTTCCTGTATTCCTCCCCTTTTAGTCTAATTGGGAGCCGTTTGGCTCTAAAACCTGTCTCATAGTACAAGAAAAACAACAGTGTGGTTGACTTGCAGCTTACAATGTGGATATTGAACCAGCAGCACTTACTGTTGAGCTGCAGGATGGAGTCGTAGACTTTACACTGGATCTGGCCTGTGCTCTGGAAGGCGCAGGACATCCACAGGCCCTCGTACATGGCCACCGCCGTGATGATGTTGTCCCCGACGTAGGCCGACATCTTCCACTGAGGCAGAATGGTGCCCACGATCAAGCCAATTAGGCCCACGAGCGCCAGCACGAAGCCCAACATTTGTAAACCCGAGTTGGCCATTTTGTTTTTCTTCTTCGACGACGACGACGACCTGATTTGAAAAAGGGAGGCGACGACCACCTGTTCTAAAAACCTCCCACTGTTCTAAAAACTTCTTTAAGTAGACGTACGCTGGTAAGCAACAAAAAACTAAGTATAATATAAGTATAAGTATAAAACGAAACTTTCTTTAATGGCGGTACTTGCGTTTGTCGCCTCGTGCACCTGTCGCGCTGCCGCACCTTGAATGGGGAGGGGACGGCGGGAGCGAGCTTTATTAGGCGGTTTCTGCCGCAGGTGGGCGGGGACGCGCACGCAGTTTCGACGCGTACGTCGCCGAAAGGCAGGGCTTCAGTTTCGTGACGTCAGCACTTCCGGAAAACAATCTGACTGTTGCTGCTGTGTCACGCGCGACGAGACAAACAGACATTAAATGGTTAGTTTGGGGGGACAAATGCCTTTATAATGGTATTTTATTAGAATAATATAGTCTGCGTTGTTCCGTTCAATCATAAACGGACCTACAAGCAGCTGTGTTTGTTGATCTTTCAACGTGTACTTTCTTATATTAAGCATTTTAAATGTGAATTTGTAAGAGTAATGCAGTGCTGGGTTTTAGCTGGCAAATTTGGGTCTTATTTGTCCAGAAAACCACTCCTGTGTTATCTAATGGCTTGCCAAGAATACAAATATGTGTTATGTATTCTGTTATTTTTAAAAAAACCCACAAATTTATGAGAAAAAAGTCAAAATTTTACCAAAAAAGCTTGTTCTGACAAGGAAAAGAATGAGGAAACAATATTACTATAATAAAGTCAAAAAATTACAAGAAAAAAGTAATATTCTGACAGGGGGGGAAAGAAAACAAAAGTTTACTAGAATAAAGTCAAAAAATTACAGGAAAAAATGTCATTCTGACGAGGAAAAAAACAAAATATTACAAGAAAAAAGGTCATATTCCGACAGGGAACCCCCCCCCCACCAAAAGTTTACTAGAATAAAGTCAAAATATTCCAAGAAAAAAGTCATTCTAATGAGGAAAAAAATCAAAATATAACAACAAATAAGTAAAATTCAGATGGGAAAAAAAATCAAACGTTTACTAGAATAAAGTCAAATTATTACAAGGAAAAAGTCATTCTGATGAGGAAAAAAAATCTAAAAATATTACAGAAAAAAAGTAATATTCCTACAGAAAAAATAAAGCCAAAATATTACCAGAAAAAGTCATATTATTAAAAAGAAAAAAATCAAAATATTAAAAGAATAAATTCAAAATATTACAAGAATAAAGTCATATTATGACAAGGGAGGAAAATCAATATTTTACGACAATAAAGCCAAAATATCACCAGAAAAATGTCATACTCTGACAAGAAATGTTTTTTTTCAATCACAAGAGTAATATTGCCCAAAAAAGGTAAGGTAAAATACTAACACAAAAAGTCTTATTCTGACAATGAAAAAAAAACCCAAATTTGACAAGAATTGTTCAATTTTCTTCTTAAATTAACTTGGTGAATTTTCTTTTTATGACTGTTTCCACATAATATTTTCACTTTTTACCAAATCCGAATTTTCCAAAAATGTTTTTCTCTAATACAGTCGTGTCTAAAATGTCTAAAAAATCTAAAAAAAACAAACAACAAAAATAGAAAAATCTGCTGTCATATTACAAAAATTAAAGTAGTAATATTATGAGGAAAAATACCATCATTTTAGTGTCATAAAGTTGAAATATTAAAGAAAATAAGAAACCAACAAATACAATTTTTAGGAAAATTAGGTTGCAAAAGGAGCTGGACTGTAACAAATATAAAGAAAAAATATTTTGGAAATTTTTACATGTATATATAATTATGAGAAGAAAGTTGAAACTGTTGGAAAATTAAAAACAAACAGCCGAAATGGAGAAATAACTGTAATTTTACGAGAATAAAGTCAAAATATTACCAGAAAAAAGGTGTATTCTGACAGAAAAGTCAACTTTTTTTAATGAATAAGGTTAAAATATAGATACATCTTTTATTCTAATAAGAAAAATATTAAGGAAACATAAACAAAGATGTTATTTCTTCAAAGCTGTAATATTATGGGGAACAATCAAAACAACAAATAAACTAGTGAGAAAAAAATGCTATAATTAAATGTGAATAAAATCCAAATATCAGATGCAAAAACTGGTCATTGTTGATTTATGGCGTCCAAAGGTGGACTGTCGTTTCTTTTTCTGTTTCTTGATCGAGACAATGACTCACCTGTAGAGTAACTGCTGCTGAAGGTGTTTTCTACTTGACAGGGACTGTCGCCATCCTTGGGTCGTCTGGTTCCGGTTTCCAGGACGCGTGTATGCAATGCAGGAACTGTACTTTTATTTCTAATGACATGGTTGAGTCGTTTCTGGCGTCTTTAATTATAAAGTCAAAGTATTTCCCACTTAATTTTTCCTTGATAGCCCAAGCAAAGTTATGAATGAGTTTCTAGACCGGGGAATAGTGTTGCAATTAGGGTTTCACCTTGTCACGTGACATATATCACGTTGATGAGTCATAATAAGCTTCAATGAATATTTGGAGGAGAAGTAGAGGTTACTTCACGCGCCTCCCTGAAGCCACCTGGTGGCCGTTTGCGGTATAGCATTGTTGTTCTCCAATGGGTAGTAACATGGGATTTAACAAAACAAGATAAGTAAACGCTTAAAAAACAAATACATCAAGTAAATAAATTTATATATAAATATGTTAAACAATATATACATTTTTCAATTTTTTACATTCATAAATACTTTTTAAAAATAATAAATAATGTGTATTTGTATTTAAGACGTCGTCTTGGTCGTAATCCCAAATGAGGGCTCTTTCATTTGATAATTATTTATTTGCTAATTGTATAATTTCTTTGTTTACAACTTGCTTCCTGGTCCTGGTCTTCCGCGGCCAAATCTGGTTCTTGGGACATGGAATTTCACCTCTCTGGTGAGGAAGGAGGCCGAGCTTGTTGAAGAGGCAGAGACATTCCGACTAGATATAGTCGGACTCACCTCAACCCACAGTTTGGCCTCTGGAACCGAATTCCTTGAGAAGGGCTGGACCTTGTTCTTCTCTGGAGTTGCTGGAGGGGAGAGCTGGTGTGGCTGGCCTATTATTAGCCCCCCGGCTTGGTGCCTCTGTGCTGGAGTCATCCCCGGTGAACTACTGGTGGACTTCTGTGCGAACCACAGTTTGTCCAGAACAAACACCAAGTTCCAACACAAGGATGTCCATAAGTGCACTTGGCACCGGGACACCTTAGGTCGCAGGTCTGTGATCGACTTTGTGGTCGTATCATCAGACATGTGGGTGAAGAGAGGGGCTGAGCTGTCAACTGACCACCACCTGGTGATGAGTTGGATCAGATGGCGGGGAAGGATGCCGGACAGACCCGGTAGACCCAAACGCGTAGTGAGGGTGTGCTGGGAACGTCTGGCAGAGTCTCCCGTTCGTCGAGTCTTCAACTCTCATCTCCGGCAGAGCTTCGCCTGCATCTCGAGGGAGGACCGGGATATTGAGTCCGAATGGACCAGATTCCGTGCCTCCATCGCTGAGGCAGCCGGTCGTGGTTGCGGCCGCAAGGTGGTCGGTGCCAGCCGTGGCGGCAAGAACCGAACCCGATGGTGGACCCCGGGGGTTAGGGCTGCTGTCAAGCTGTAGAAGGAGTCCTATCAAGCAAATTAATATTACGTTAAATTATATTAGAAAATTATAACATGGTATTGCTTAATACTTGTAAACCAGTTGTACTTAAATCCAGGGGCCATTTGGGGCCCACGCCTGTTTCTATTGGCCCGCGGCAAGAATCAAATCAAAAAAGTTCAAACATGAAAAAAAGAGAATAACAATAATAATATTAGTAGCATAAACCTGAAATATTACAGGCAAAATATGTGTTTTTTGAATGGAATTTCTGGAAAATTAGCTTTGGGGAAAAACATGAAAAATATTGTGGCAACAAAGGAATATTGTCATGTTTGTTTGGTTTTTACTTGGATCACTCTAGTCCTAGTCCTACGTTTCAAACACCCAATAACTAGTCGGGAATGTCCGTGAATGCACCTCTCAGCCGAGCGGTGAGAAAGAGGAAGTGTCGTGACGTGTTTGCCAGTTAAGCCCTCGGCGGTAAAAAAATGTAATGCTCCGGAGTAAACATTTGGTTTTTTATGGGCGTCCTGAGATTTGGTTCTACTTGCCTTTGTTGTGCTAGGACTTTGCACAAGGACACGAAACGCTCCATTCAGTCCGAGCTCAACGTGCTTTTACTGAAGAGGACATCTAAAAGCCCTCAGGCTTGCAGGATGACCCAGACTGAGGTGGCATCTGAAAGGGGGACGTGTTGGGAAAGTCAGCGATAATCTCGCAGATGGGATGATGGCGGGTATGATTTGGAAGTTAATTAGCCTAATCTGCGCTACATGAGCCGTCATCCGTTTAGCAGGCTGATCATTCAGACATTGTAACGTCTAATTGACTGCTGGGCTGTGATTGCAGCTATTCATCCCATGCATTTATTTGGGCTAATCCCCACTCTTAATATAGACTCCTTGGTTGATCGTGCGCGGTTTCTACTCATGTAGCTGGCAGGAGTCATACATAGGGCCGGCGAAAATAGTGCAAAATCTGAACACTTGACCAAAAAAAACATTAAAAAAAGCAGTCCACCCCGTTTTTGCTGCAGTTTTTTCCAAATATTTCTGCTTTTTTTCTCAAATAAGTACATTTTTTCACTTTATTCCCGTAAAATTTTCACTTTTTCCCCCAACCTAATTTTCCAAGAATTGAGACATTTTTTTTCCACACATACAGGGGTGTCCAAACTGCGGCCCAAGGGTCATTTGCGACAATTGATTTTTGGAAAATTTGGTTGTGGAAGAATGTCAAATATGATGGAAATGAAATTACGAGAAGAAAGTTTAAATCAGGAAAGAAAGTTGCAATAGTAATACACAATAATTTAAAAAAACAAAACAAACACCCGAAATGGAAAAACTGTAATTTCACGAGAATAAAGTCAAAATAGTACAAAAAAGTTGTATTCTGACAAAAAAGTCCCACTTTTATGAGAAAAATGTAATAATATTACAAAAAAAGTTGTATTCTGACAAAAAAGAAAATAATAAATCAATTCAAAAGATTAAGAGAACTCAAAATGTTAGAATTAAAATGATCGCATTTGAGTAGCATAGAGTTGAAATATTCAATATTTATTATTTTTTAGTAATTACAGATGAGGTATCCAAACTTTTTCCAGGGAGGGCCACATTTTTTCTGCTGTTTTCTCTTCTATTTTTCAGATATTTCATCATTTTTCTTAAATAATCTTTGTGAATTTGCTTGTCATAACATTATGACTTTTTTTTTCCAACACAGGTTTCCCAACATGACAACATTTATTTGCTTTTTCTGTTTCTTTAATATAATAATAATTATACGGGAGGTTCAAAGGGTGCCTTAAAAAATAAGAAACAAACAAAACAGCAAATAAAAATATATAATGTTACAAGAATAAAGTCAAAATATTATGGAAATAAATTCATAAATATAAGAAGAAAATTGAAAGAAAGTAAACAATTTTATTCTAATGAGATAAAATGTAGGCATTATGAATTTCAGGATATAATTTTAGGATTTAATTTTATGATAGAAAATGTAATTTTAGGAGCATACAGTTGAATTTTTTTGTAATATTGGTTGTAATATTTTGAGAAATAAACAAAACAGTTTTTATTAAAATTTAAATTAAGGTTGGAGAAAAAGTGAAAATAAGATACGAATATAATATTATGAATAAGAACATTTACTAAAATTATTGAGCAATATAGTTGAAATATTTGGAAAAAACAACAAAAAAATGAACAAAAAACAGCTTTAATAACCAAATCAAAAGAGAAAAAAGTCCCAAATTTACAAGAAAAAAAGTCATAATGTTATGATGAAAATAGAAGTAAAAATATGCCATTGTTTTGTAATATTTGTTGGGATATTATGACAAACAAACAAAACACATTTTCAGGAATTGTCGGAAATGGGATCTGGGAGAACTGAAGACATTTTGCTGATATTTATTACGTAACAAGACCCTTTCGCCCGGACTTTTTAGAGTGCACTAGCAGAATATGAAATACGATGCGCTCCACACCAACTGTCCCGTGTAGGGTCACAGGGGGCGGGGCCTCGGGCCGGAGGCAGGGTCACGCTGGACAAATCGCCAGTCAATCAGGGAGCTGACAAGCGGCAACCGTCACGCTGAGGATGTCCTGCAACCGACAGCAGTGCTTTGCTGTCCATGGAGCGAATTCCAATTCCAATTCCAATTCCAATTCGCCTGTTCCGTGCACGGTGCTGGTTCGTTCCTCTGATGGGGGAATTGATATGATATCGATAATGAGAACCAGAGTATAGAGCAGGAGGAGCCATCTGGCATGGCCCAGCAAGGTGCACTGTATTCGGGCACACGCTCCGAGTATCTGGTGTGCTGTTTCGGAGGTCAGGAGAACCAGAGTGTAGAGCAGGAGGAGCCATCTGGCACGGCCCAGCAAGGTGCACTGTATTCGGGCACACGCTCCGAGTATCTGGTGTGCTGTTTCGGAGGTCAGGAGAACCAGAGTGTAGAGCAGGAGGAGCCATCTGGCACGGCCCAGCAAGGTGCACTGTATTCGGGCACACGCTCCGAGTATCTGGTGTGCTGTTTCGGAGGTCAGGAGAACCAGAGTGTAGAGCAGGAGGAGCCATCTGGCACGGCCCAGCAAGGTGCACTGTATTCGGGCGCACGCTCAGAGCAGCCAGTGTGACACCAAGGAGGTCTCTGGCAAAGCTTTTGCACTTTTTAATTGTCGCGGTGCTGCGATTGACTGGCGACCAGTCCAGGGTGTACCCCGCCTCCCGCCCAAAGTCAGCTGGGATAGGCTCCAGCATACCCGTGACAGAATACAGAATCAGTGTTTGAGCAAAAAAAAGTAGTTTTTTTGGGGGGGGAGGGTGCCACCTTGTGGTAGCAGGAGCACATTACGGTTAAGGAGGTAATGCATGTGACGTGCGATACCACTGATGTTGTTTCCATTCAGATATCAAGTCCAATTCCGGCTGGTATCAGCGATACCGACTTACACCGTGTGCAAAGTAGTATTGTATTTCTTATAGTGGCATAAAGAACACAATACATCTCATTATTATGTTAATTGCATACGTTATTAATAATTCATTTCTTGGTATATTGAAGACAAAATCCTATCAAATTGGGAGCCGCTGTTGTGCTGGCGTGCGTGCTCGTGCGTCATCATCTCTCGCCATGACAGTTGACCAAACGCCTCCTCGTAGCTTTAATAGCGTCTGTATGATAATCATTCCCTTTAATATCTATCTCTTAATATCTGTTTCGGCCAAATCTGATTAATCATTCACCCGGCGAATGAATGCATTGTTAATTCACCCAGAAGTGTTGGTTGCACTTTATTCAAACAAAATGTGAACGTATTTGCCTCGAGTTGTTGTTTAGCTTTCTGCTCGCGTCCATAATGAATGTGCAGCTGATTCCCTTCCAAAAAGCAGAGGGAATTTCGGAAACTTCCCCTGCACTGTCCAGTATCCGGGACAGTATTCCTTTTCAAATTTGAATGGAAAAAGAGGCCACGACACCAACAGCCCTGCTCACAAGCATACAAATATATGCTGATTTATTGAATATTATTCCCCGACGGGACACTGGTTCCAGTTCACGTGTGTTTGAATCCCAAGGGACGGGGCCGATCAATGCCCGTTTTCATTTATGGCTTAAAAATCCGTCCTCCTCTTGTTCCCTGTGCCGGTTTTTGGCAAGACGAGAAGACCGCCTCGAGTCGGAGTCACCGGGATCGCAAACGGGTCGGAAAGAGACCGGAAGAGGAAGGTTTTTGGAAGACGTGCGTGACCGTACCTCCGAGCCCACGAAGGTCAGCGGCGGTGTCGACAGGACGCATGTGGGCTTCGGTCTTGTTTTTGTCTTTCACCTACTCAGCTGGGCAGGAAGGTCACACGGGAGAAGCAGACTCTGGCTTCCCTGGGGAGTTTGAACGCAACGCGACAGAAAGGGAGCACAGGTCCAAACGGGCCATACACTGTACCGCACGCATCCTAACACACCTTATAGGACACAGCACGCTGTTCGGTAGCTTAGAAGGTTTATCAGACCGCTCCGTTTGCGGTCCGCTCACGCACGGCCGCCGGTTTGAGATCCAGGGCTTGTGTTGGCGTTTCAAGATGTGGAAATACGGGTCGTTTTTACCGTCGTCGGTCAGAATCTGTTCTGGCGTTCTCTTCCCCCACTTGAAAAAGTAGATCAAGGTTTTCAAACCGGCGGCATGAATGTACATTTTGAAGGAGGTTCTAAGTAGAGCTTCAAAATGCAAAACGAAGACATGGCAGTCAGACAAAAAGGCAGTTTTTTGGGCCTTTGAAAGGCGAAATGTTGGGAAAAATGGGATTTAGTGGCAGGAATCCGCACTGTCATGCACGGGGCAACTGGGCTTTAGACCCGGGTCGGGAACTTTTTCGGAACGCCGCATATTTCAAAATACGAGAGCCATATTTGTAACGTTGCATATAAGCAGGCTGCACGGTGGGTGAGTGGGTAGCACGTTGGCCTCACAGTCAGGAGGTTCAGGGTTGGAATCTCCGTCGGGCATCTCTGTGTGGAGTTTGCATGTTCTCCCCGTGCGTGTGTGGGTTTTCTCCGGGTACTCCGCTTTCCTCCCACATTCCAAAAACATGCATGTTAGCTTCATTGGCCGCTCTAAATTGTCCATTAGAGTGTGAATGTTTGTTTGTCTGCCCTGCGATTGGCTGGCGACCAGTCCAGGGTGTACCCCGCCTCACGCCCAAAGTCTGCTGGGATAGGCTCCAGCATCCCCGTGACCCTAATGAGGATAAGCGGCATAAAAAAAAGGGATGGATGGATACAAATAAAAGTGTGCATTTAAAAAACTATTTTAGAATTTACTCTCTCTGAATATATTTTAATTTTTAATATTGCAATTCTGAATTCCAACAACATTTAATAATTTTTTAATTTTTATTAAATAAAACAAAGAATGTGACTTTTGGTACAGCCTGGTTTTGCACCATCTGTCCTTCTTTCCGCCATCTTCATCTTTGGACTGTTTGATTAAAGGAGGGAAGTTTTACTGTATTTTGGCGTCTGAGCCCGCATTGTGGTGGGAAACGGAGGGATGGAACGTTACTTTCATGATTGACTGGAAAACACGTGAAAAAAAGAAAGACATTTGATGGCGCCGAGAAAAGAGCTGTGCTTTAGACAGCCGGCTTGAAGAATCAGGGCCCGAGGAACCGGAGGAACCGGAGGAAGCACTTGGGAGTCAATCCTGCAGCGACGGGAGAAAGCCTGTTCTCCACCTGGCCTCTTTGTAGCGTTTATGCTGAGAAAACGGAGAAAAGTTCTCCAGAACGGATGGATTTTGCCGTCTCTGCCGGACTTTTGAGTTGTTTTTGCAAGCGCCACAAGTCGGCTCGCCTCTGGTTTGTGCTTCACTGGACCCATCGATCTTTCCTTCCCGTGCCCTTTGTTTCTCTCCTCGTCTCGTCTCACCTAACTTCTTACCAAAGACACGCGCCCTAGAAACCTTAGACATCTACTTTCCAAAATGCAAGGAGAACCTTCACTGTGTATGCTTAGAACTTGCGGCCGTATCCATTCTTTCCTTGACTTACCTAATCCGCCTTTGCGTTCTTGTCTGTCTGCTTCCCTCGCGACAACCTGCGGGGGCTTTCTTCATGTCAATATGGGATATTGATTGGGATCAATGCAGGAAATGGGATATTGTCAACACTTTGATATCTTAACTGGTACGGACACACTGGACGCTGTCCGGTCGGCCCCTCGTTTATCGCGGTTAATTGGTTCCAGACCCGACTGCGATTAGTGGATTTCCACGAAATCGGACGGAATACTAAAAAAGTGGCATAAAGTGGGTTGTTCCACTGCATGAAACTGGACAGTCATTAGCTAAATGCTGGGCTTTGTCCCGCCTACCTGACTCTCAGCGTCTCTGGGGGTCTATAGGGAAGTGGGCTGGCCGCGATGCTCGGCTTCCGCATGATGATTGGCTGATCGGTCTGCGGCGGAATCCCTTTTGGATTGACAGTAAAACGTGCGAATCGGCGATCTTGAAGCATAAACCTCCACCTGAGCATTTTCTTTCCGTCGTTTTCAAACGACTTTTTGCTAAAAATCACAAGGGTAAATATTACATATAAAAAACTGTATTTATGATGTAGGCCAGAAAAAAAAGAGCTTCCCCTCCTTGAATGACCAGCAGCCGACACCGGTTAGAACGTAGTCTACGACTTTCTCAATGCGGGTTTTAACATGATTAGAGCCCAGTAGATGTTAAAAAACACCCCAATAGTCACTGTTACACTTCTGTTATTCTTTGTTCACATCACATTGCACAGACTACAGGATCTCTGCAGGGACATAACATACTAGCATAGCAAGCTAACTAGTTAGCCTCTCCAATGTACTCAATCCAAACTGTTTCAAACAAAGTAGGGAAGAAGGATAAAGAATCCAAAAAATTACCACTTCCACATGGAATGAGAGGAGGACCTTTTTTCTCACTCAGTCTCAGCCATGGCATGTCGGCTGGGCCCTGCCAGGCTCACTAGCTCACTGCGGCGTGAAAGGTAATGTAATTCAATGTCATGTCTCATCATAGTACTGATGCGTGGTGACCGCAATACTACATATATCTTGTCCTAATAATAACCCGCAGTCAAAGACAAAACAACCAGGGAGAAGTAACCCCCAGAAAACAGGAGGCCTCCACCAAAATAACTTGCGTGTCTTACATTCATTATCATATCTGCGTGCCATGCATCCCTGCCAAGTCTCGCATACCTGACTGCAGAAATTCCTTATCAGCACATAAGCCACATGCCCGTCTTTCCTTAATAACAGACCCCATGCACGACCCCCCCTTGCAACTCAACGCCCATCTGGCTATCACACTCAAAATATGAAGCCTTCAGATCACTTTCCTGAACCCATCTTCACATGCGGGTACCATCCTAATAATACGTTCTAATCAAAAGTAATGTCGTGTCCCACCGCAGCCCGATCCGCAAATATGCCAACATTCCGTGTGGGATTGGATACCTTTTGCCACCAAAGATGCCCTTTGGCGTTAATTTGGCGTTAATTGGCTCTAGACCCGACCGTGATAAAGCATTTCCGCAAATTAAGATTGTTTATTTTTAAATATTTTCATAGTTAGAGCGTAGAAAACCTTTTTTTTTACATTATTAGAGTCCTCTAGACACGAAATAACACCCCTATAGTCATCTTTACATTGGTATTGGCCGATATGGTGAGATAAATCAGAGAAAGTAAGCCATTTAAGACATAAGTATGTGTGTTGCAATAAATATCTTTTGGACGTGTGGACAGGAAGTGATGCGAGGGGTTCAGAGTAGTTGTCATAATATTATATATCTCCATCCATCCATCCATCCATCCTTTAGCACTTATCTGAGGTTGGGTCTGCTAGGGAAGCCCAGACTTTGCTCTCCCCGGTCAGTTCTCCCCAGGCCCGTTGAAAGACTCTCCAACATGTCCTGGGTCTTCCCAGAGGCCCTTTTTTCTGGTTCCCTGTGACTTTTACCTTTCTTTTGAAACCCCCAAGTAGCCTGCCTTAGTGGTCAGCACCCAATCTCACCTTTAGGTCATTGCATGTTGTTCTAAAACGGTCTCCTTCTGAAACCCATGCACGGCCCATAAAGCATCCGTACACGGCGTCACCGAGCCACCATCTTTAAAATCCCCTTCCCTTGGCCGGGCACAGAGTGCATCCGGAGCGTCAAAGACGGGGTTACAGCGCAGTCACACTAAGACATGCGTTTTGGAGGGTGATTCTTCCAAGGTGATTTGATAAAGCGAGCGGGTGGATAAGCCGCCAGACGTCGTCAGAATAACAAGCGCTCCCCG
The DNA here is from genome assembly GCA_024372805.1 of Oostethus manadensis. NCBI lineage: Eukaryota > Metazoa > Chordata > Actinopteri > Syngnathiformes > Syngnathidae > Oostethus > Oostethus manadensis. The sequence continues at coordinate 662,454 of QODF01000173.1, forward strand.
CTCAGAGGCTCCTCTGGCTTTGATGTTTGCCTTCAAACCCGGCTTTCCGCTGACAGCAGATGCTGAGTGAAGCGCAGCCTTCCGCTCGCTTTCCCATCCACGCCGGCGTGAAAGTATTCCACCCGGTTGTTGACGTGTAGCGTTCGAGCGAGCTCTCTGATGATAAGTGATGGCCTGATGGGTAGAAAGGCTGGGAAGGGGATGTGACTTATTCTGGGACATGTGTCCTGGTTTGGTCGTTTTAATGCTCTAATAAGGTAAATATTATATTTCCGTATTGAAGAATTCTGGGCGGACCCAAAGTCCGATTTTTTAATCATGGTTCCCTAAGCAACTGGTAAACATTAGCGGTGCTGGTATCTGGTATTCTGTGCCCACGCTCTCCCCAGTGTACTGATCTTGTTCTGACCAGACCCGACCCGGGATTCCAGTTGATGTCTTTACCCTCTGAGCTCGTTGAGCTTCGGTTGACCTTGCTGATCGGCTGAGCTGGTCGGCAGATGGTGTGTGGGGAAAAGCTGGCTGGGGGGGGGGGCACACAGTCACCAACTTTAGGGATCAAGAACCGGGCCTGTGGGGGAGGATTACGAAGTCGAGGTCGCTATGGGAATGTGTGAATGGTGAATATGATACAGTCCAACCTCAGTTTTTGTACGGTAGTTTTGACATGATTGGGTTTTTGTCAAAAATGTTTGCAAAAATGTTGCCAGGGTTTTCATACGCGGTCCCGGTGACGGTTTAATGTAATCCCCCCCCCCCCCCCCAAAAAAAAAGTCTCATACTTGTTGGTTTGTCAAATATCGTGAGATTACTACTACCGCCATCAGTATAGAGCGGGAGGGTTGCCACCTGCTGGTGCACTGTATTCATCCACATGTTCCGAGCAGCCAATGTGATGCTACGGAAGTCAGGAGAACCAGAGAATAGGGCGTGAGGGGCTACCTGCCGTGGCTCAGCAAGGTGCGCTGTTATAATGATCTGTTTGATAACTACCGTGTATCCCTAAGCACTGTAAAACTGTACCCCTTACTCTCGGTAAAATGTATTTTTCTATGGGGAAACCTGCCTCGATTTTGCTACGTTGCAGTCTTTAGGAACAAAAAAACGCCAAAAATTGAGGTTGCACTGTATTTACATAGAGATGTGCAAGAAAAGATACAATTGTAAACGTGACCGAGAAGCCCAGTGATGGCAGACATGAGGATCTGCGCGCAGGCGGAAGTCGGACGGGCTTGAGGAGAAGACAAAGAAACGCAGGGATGATGGGTGTCGCTGGCTCAGAGCCCAAGCCTGTCGTTCTGTGCTGACGAAGGAGACGACTCCGCCGTCCACCTCTTGGCTGCTGATGTTCGACTCACCCTTCATCCCTCAGCATCTTTTAATGCTCTTCTGGAAGGTGGTGGCCCATGAGGGCCGTTCGGCCAGACACCCTCAGTGCATGATGGGTGACTGTGTTCCAAGTGTCACTGTTGCCCTCTGACCCGGCCTCTGTCTCCTGTGCTATGAGGCGTCAGCCTTGGGGGTTTCTTTCGGCCCATTCTTTAGGGACGGGGAATCTGACGTTTTGGTTGTCTTTCGGGGAGGACTCACTGGCTCGCTTGTGAGCTCGTGTAGCGATGGCTCCTTATACATTGCAACTGTGCAAGAAAAATGGAAACGCTCGTTTAACGAGAAAAAGGCATTCATGGATTGGCTAATACATTTCTAATAGGGATGGGCATTCAAATGGACCGATCCAAATTTTGCTTGCTATGGGAAATTCGGGGGATATTTGACCCAATTGTTCAGAAAGTCCAGAAAGCAGGACTTCTCACTTCACTATTATTATAATTTTTGTATCACGTCAAGGTCAGGCTGTGTTCTGTTTTAATACTTTACCTTTTGCCACATGCCTGACATAATCATAAATAAACATGAACATGAATATATTCACGCAAGGAAAACATAAAAGCACTATATCGCGACAGGAGCGCTCTGCTGTTTTTAAGGAACAGCTGCAAAAACGCTCATCAAAGATCCTCTATGTGACAGGAGCACTGTTTTTAGGGACAAGCACAAGTCCAAGATCCTCCATGTGACAGAAGTGCTCGGCTGTTTTCAAGGACCTGCAGCCAAAACACTAGAGCAACTGTGATGAGCGTTTTTGCAGTATCTCCTTAAAAACAGCAAGCGTTTCTGTTATGTAGAGGATCTTTGACTAGTATTTTGACAGTATGTCCTTAAAAAGTCAGCGTTTCTCTCATATAGAGGATCTTTGATTAGCATTTTAGCATTATGTCCTTAAAAACAACAGAGCGCTCATGACATACAGAGGAACTTTGATGAGCGTTTTTGCAGTAGGTCCTAAAAAACATCAAAGTGCTCTTGCTATATAGATGATCTTTGACTTGTAACACTAGGGCAAACTGTGATGAACGTTTTCGCAGGAGGTCATTTTGACAGTATCTCCTTAAAAACAACATAGCGTTTCTGTTATATAAAGGATCTTTGACTAGTATTTTGACAGTATGTCCTTAAAAACAGTCAGCGTTTCTCTCACATAGAGGATCTTTGATTAGCATTTTAGCATTATGTCCTTAAAAACAACAGAGTGCTCATGACATACAGAGGAACTTTGATGAGCGTTTTTGCAGTAGGTCCTCAAATGCAGCAAAGTGCTCTTACTATATAGATGATCTGCACTTTGTTGTTTTTGGAGACCCAATGCAAAAACGCTCATCAAAGATCCTCTATATGACAAAAACATTCTGCTGTGTTTTATTTGCTTTTTTAAGAGCCTACTGCCAAAACGCTGGTAAAAAAGCCTCCAATTGACAGGAGCTCTGCTGTTTTTAAGGATCTACTGCAAAACCGCCCACATAGGTCTCCTATGTGACAAGAGCCCTCAGCCGTTTTTAAGATGCAACTGCCGTAACACTTCTCAAAGATCCTTTATATAAAAGGAGCACACTTTTTGAAGGACCTACTACCAAAACTGACAGGAGAGCTCTGCTATTTTTAAGGCCTTACTGCAAAAATGCTCATCAGGAACAGTTTTAAGTACTTTTTCCCCAAATGCTAGTGAAAGATCCTTCACGTAACTGAAGCATTGTGCTGTTTTTAAGGACCTACTGCAGAAACACCGACCTCAAGTTTGGCCCAGCCCCCATCCCAACTAACCGCCTGGCGCATGCAAACGGAAACAAACCTTCGATAACTTTAGGCAGGAAGTGGGCGGCTCCTTTGTTCTTCTTTACCCGGTTGCCCTTCATGACCTGGCCGTCCCGGTTGATGCCGATATACCAGGAGCGGCCAGACTGTGTCTGCCGATAGAGCATGGAGGAGTACGTGACGTAGTAGTTCTCAAACACGCTCTCCTTGAACCTACACTCGGGAGTGAAGTTCTCCTGGAAGTAAACATGAAGAGGGAGAGCGGGGCAGCGGGGTTCACATTAGCGGCGAGCATCGCCAGGGATGCAAAATAAGCCAATTGGCACGAGATCCCGTGAGGCTTTGAACATGGAAGCAACGTTTACTGCAAACATGGACGTTCTTTTCCTCGGGGTACAACAGGAGGAACTTTCATGGCGTCCACGGCAAGACAACGTTAACATCCCAGCTATCCAGTCCGCAGGGAAACCGAGATGAAAGGCACGGATCTGTACCACAATAGCTACAATAATTACCTGCCTTGCCCTTGTAATAATACCGCTTCACAGAAGAATGCGCTCATTTGCATAATTAAGACCTTATTGTTAAAAGGTTTTGTAATTCTCCCTTACATGCACCAGGGCTGGCAACTAGTGGCCGTAGCAAACACGGAACTAGTGATCGATACCTAACGTCATTAATCCATTCCAGAAGGTCCAACTCAAACCAAAACGGACTCTAACCAAAACAAATGTTCCCATGTAAATATGTAACTCCACTTAACCCATTCCAGATATAATACCACAAACATTTAATAGACGATAATTATAGTTTTACATGCAGAAAATGAGGCAAAAATAAATGAATGGAAAACTGAACATTTAAAAATCATTTTCATTCATTCATTCATTTTCTGTACCGCTTACCCTCATTAGGGTCACGGGGATGCTGGAGCCTATCCCAGCTGGCTTTGGGCGAGAGGCGGGGTACACCCTGGACTGGTCGCCAACCAATCGCAGGTAAAAATCATTTTATTAAAAAAAAAAAAAAACTCCCACACAAAACCATCAATAAATAAAGTAACACAAAATAAGCACATTAGTCTGCAGCTATCAAAATTTGCAAAAATGTAAAAAATTTAATATAATCAAATTTTTGACGCTAAACTGGACTAAATCAGGCAAAATCAACAAAAATGTTGGTTGTTAACCGGGGCGCATGTTAACCAAGGTACCGCTGTATATTGCATTCTTTATGCTATTATATAAAACCACTACTTTTTAAAATGTACCAGTCCGATTAGGTGATTTGCAGTATCTGCGTCGTATCAGTGTTGACGAGTTGCATTCACCGATACTCCTAAAATTACAACAAGGTCTTTATTACGTGTGGTGCATATAAACATAAAGACAAACAAAAACAGTAAGTGGATATTCTTAACTCTCACAACGCGCTGCTGAGGTACAATTTGCTGCATTTAAAGTTTCCAAACATGTGAGTTCACCTTTCGTTTTGTGGTGTCTTTGAACGCAACGCTTTGCGGCTCATAATAACGCCTTTAAACTGCGATTCTGCTAATAATACAAGAAAGCAGTGTTAGGCAAATACATTTTCCGACATCTTTTAGCTTGATTTAAACTCTCACATCATTTGGAGCTGTTAGTACATACTGTACAAATGTAGTACTGTAATGTCATAAAATATGTTATAAAAATGTAGTGTCCTGTTGAACTTTCTGTGCATAAAATACAGCAAAAAAGGACATATTTCACACAAAGCGGCAACTATCCTAATTCATTAATTTGAAAACGGTCATTCATTTGATAACAATTTGTATTCATTTGACATGGGACAAAATACCACTGCAATATTTGCACCATTGGTTAATTAATTAAAATTGTTGTCATGTATGCGTTACTGGCTATAGCTGCATAATATCCATATATCATTTGTAATATGATTGATAAATAATAATATATAATTAAACACCATCCCAGCATCACTCCATCCTCCGACCCCCACCCTCGGTGTGTCCTCAACTTAAGGACACCCCAACTCTGTGGGTGACATGAAGCAATAGCGACGGACATACATCTCCATCAGGGTCCCGACCGAGTCCTTCTCCTGTCAGAGAGCAAAGCCAATCTGCTGAATTGATTCACCCCCGCCACAGCAAGGAAAAAACGGCGGAAGCGGCCGGTTTCTCGGAGACTTTGGGGAGACAGACGAGGGCTGGAAGTTGGGTAGTGAGCGATAAACCGATGCAAAAGATGCGAAACGATAATTATCGGGCTGATATCGAGAAATGATGACGACCTTACCAATAAATACAGTCAAAGTAAAAATAGCCCAGATAACCGAAAAAACCCTCCAATGAGGCAAGATCACTTTACTGTGCTGGTGAGCAAATCAAGTGCTCCTTGATTATCATCCCAGATCATTTGGGATGCGGTGGGGAAGGACCTTGTGGAGCACACAAAAAACCTTATCGGCCACCTTATAGACCAAGACTCTATCAGAGAAAGGATTGCACTGCAGTTTGAAAAGTGCAAAAGGTTTCCCAGAGACCTCCGTGGCATCGGAGTGTGTACCCGAATACGGTGCACCTTGCCGGGGCACAGCAGGTGGGCCCTCCCCCTCTTTACTCTGGTTCTCCTGATAGTGGTGATGTGGTAGTAGTCATGTCATGATATTTGATTACAGGTACACTTGGTCACATCCTATTTTTTTTTTTTACCTGCAGGTGTCACAAACTACAGTTAAATCAAAACTTTAAAAAACTTGGTTATTAAAAAAAAGATATGGTGCATCTCTACATTTGAGTATGGCATTGTTTACTTTTCCAATGCAAAACACAGCATTTCCATAAATAGTGCTATTTACTTATCCTTGCTTGGACACATTTTTGCCACTTTTGAAGGGGCAAAAATTATTTGAGGGGCTTTGCAGTATTTCTTTCTTTCATATGATTGATTGACTAAAGGTAAGGACTTCTCTTTTTTATTGTAATATTTTATTTCTTCAGCAAGTCTTTTTTTGCTTATGGTGTAAAAAAAGTTGAACATTGTTCTGTTGGCTTAATTCTTGCCAGTGCCTTACAGCATGCTTGGAATATGATGTGCTCTTGTACGCATTTGAAAACACTGCAAGAATGCCACTTTCATACTATGTTATTAATATTGGCATCCTTATTTTATAATGTAAGATTAAAGGGTCACTGACATGATTCATTTTAAATATGTTAAATATTGTTTGTCATTATTTTCCTTTTCTCAAAGCAAATGTTAAATTGGCATTACATTTACAGTTCATGGCGCCATGATAGCAAAGTGTCATTTCCGGAAGTTGTAACGCCTCTCAGCTAAAGCCGAGGAAACAGACGACACCTTGGTTGGGTATATTTTTCATCAAAATAGTAGTCGTACCAAAATGTTGTGTTGCTGCTGGATGTTAACAGTGTCTGAGTGACACTCTAAGTTAGTTTTCTTTTCTAAAAGAGGAAGGTTTAAGACAAAAATGAACAATGCAAGTACAACAAATGAGAGACATATGGACGCCCACCTCGGGTTTAGCAGTTTTTTCTCTGCTTTGAAAGAACACATTTACAAGAAGCATTTGGCTTGAATGTACGGCATAGACTACGTTTGAGAAAGAATGTTTACATATTGTATTCTAAACACTATTCCAACATAGCGACAAGGCTGCAAAGCATTATACATCTTATATAAACATCTTTTCACAGTGAAATGTTGACGGCGGGGGTGACGACATATGAAACAAATCAGGCTATAAAGACCCCTTCATGCTTATTAGGAAGAATAATCGAAGGATAAGAAACTCATTTAGACGTACCATTCTGTGTTTTGAAGGAAACCGACCCAAAACCAAAGTCCATGTTCTGCAAGTTCTCAGAACTTGGCTCACATCTTGGCTATAATCATTGTTTTGTTTTTGACATATATTGTTTATATGGTGTAACCTGTGTGTGTAGATCCCAATCAAATCCTCTGTCGCAAAGAGATTTACATCCCCAGCTAGAAGACGGTACACGAGACCTCCAGTTTCACACTTCTCATACATCATCAGCTTTCTCCTTCACGGGAAGGCTTCATGCCTTAGCTGACAAGGCAATTCGGGACTTTGTGACCTTTCTCTGTCCACTCTGCTGCTCCAGAAGTTTATTCCCATTTAACGCCCACTCCCTGCCCGGAGCAAAACAAGCCTTGGCTCCTCACCCGGGCACAACCGGGACCGCCGAAGCTCGGAGCTATTTTAAGATCCTCTGACAGGTTTGATATCCTTTGCTCTGCTAACACAAAGAGAGAGGATCGATAGATGATCCGCTTCATTCATTATTAAGCAGAGCAGAGAGCAAAAAGGGCAAGGCAAAAAAAAGGGAAAGCGAGGAGAAAAAGTGACAAAAAGTCAGTAGAAGATCACTTGGAGAGGACGTGAGCCGGTGGGGGGGTCTAGAAGACCAATGCAGAGACCGAATCCAAGACAGCGAGACCATCATTCCAACTAAATATCCTTCAGCTCCACCTTTGAAGTGACACCAGCGATAACCCCTCCCTCAAGTAATCCCATAATTACCCATCATAATCACTCCCTTGAAATCACGCAAACTACAGAAGGCGCATCGGCTGTAATCTCCAAAGGGAGGGATGTCGTCATTAGATGGGGGGGATCCGGACACGAGCACGCAATCATTGTTCGCTAAAATGATTTTCATGGCCTTTTAGCACAGAGGTCCAAATCCTTGTCACTGTAATTACATCTATTTTCGAAACTCACCTTGAAGTAACCTCCGGATCCAAGCAGAACCACCCGATACGTGCCAACATGTGGATTTGTTGTGGGTTGGTGTTGTCCCTCCGTTACCGCGGTTAATCACTTGCAGACCCGTGGATTCCCGGGAATGTATTAATAAATAAATCTTTTTTTTTACATTGTTAGAACCCTCTAGACCAAGTATGGGCAAACCTTTTGACTCGTGGACCACATTGGGTTAAAAAATTCGGCAGAAGGGCCACTTGCATGGGTGGCGTGGAGCAGAACAACAACGAAATGAAAACGCGACGCATGCACAGCAAATGAACGCATCACATAAATCAACAATTCAACTAACTTTTCAAACGCCCACAAGGCATGCTGGGTAGTCTTGCTGCTGCAACAACAGTATGAACTGAGCCACATAGGGACTTTAGCGACTTTCTCCTTTATTTTGTAAAGTAACACCTAGACTTGTTAAGAAGATATATATCATGGATTTCAAGAAAAAACTGCATCTCAGCTTTGTCATATGGAAACGACAATAATTATCTTTTGCTCGATTTTTCCCCATGTTTGCTCTGTTTTTTCTAATTTTTCAAATTTCTTAGATTTAGACTTTATTCCAACACTATGTCGATTTTTCCATAATATTGTAACTTTTTCCTCAACTAAACATCCATCCGTCCATTTTCTTCCGCTTATCCGAGGGCGGGTCGCAGGGGGCAGCAGCCTAAGCAGGGAAGCCCAGACGTCCCCCCTCTCCCCGGCCACTTCGTCCAGCTCTTCCCGGAGGATGCCGAGGCGTTCCCAGGCGTTCCAAGCGTGTCCTGGGTCTTCCCCAGGCCTCCTATCGGTTGGACGTGCCATGAACACCTCCCCAGGAAGGCGTCCGGGAGGCATCCTAACCAGATGCCCGAGCCACCTCATCTGACTCCTCTCAATGCGGAGGAGCAGCGGTTCTACTCCGGGTTTCTCCCGGATGACAGAGCTTCTCACCCTATCTCTAAGGGAGAGCCCAGCCACCCTGCGGAGAAAACTCATTTCAGCCGCTTGTACCCGCCATCTTGTCCTTGGATAGTGTGAACTTTGGTATTTGCTCTTTTTTTAAATTTTTGCTGAGGGTTTTTTTCCAAAATATTTCAGCATTCTTAAATAATCTTTGTAAATTTTCTTTTGAAATATTATGACTTTATTAACTTAATATTCAAACTTTTTTCCCAGCCTATTTTGCAGAAGTTACAATTATTTTATAATATAATATAAATATTATATATTATATAATATTTATATTAGGTTTACAACTTACAAAAAAATACAAAATTTTCTTAAATATTTTAACCCTATGCTACTAAAATTCTCATAAAACTTTTTTCTCTTAATGGTCTGACTTTTTTCTTACAAAATTACAGCAGTTTTGCCCTTTTTTCTAATGTTTAAAAAAAAAATTATTTTACAACTTCTACTTTCTTCTTGTAATTTTTTCCCCACATAATGATTTAATTATGACTTTATTCCCATAAAATTTGACCTTATTCTGGTAACATTATCACTTTTCCTGCAAGTTAGTTTTTTGGTTTCTCATTATATAATGGCAATACAAATAAAGTATTTTTTTCCTTAATATTGCAACTAAATGCTACTAAAATTACATTTGCTAGCTCTGTTTTTCCCTTAATGATCGTATTCTTGTAAACCTACAGATGAATTTTCATTGTTGACTGTTTTTTGTTTGTTTCTATGAGTTTCCTTGATAAAATATATTTTTAGAATGTACTGCGAGCCAATAAGAGCACAGTTGCGGGCTGCAAATGGCCCCCGAGCCGCACTTTGGACACCCCCGATCTATGTTCTCTACATTCTTTTTTGTTGTTGTTGTCATTTTGTTATTTACTTATATTCTTGGAATGTTCCCAGGGCCAATCAAAAAAAAAAAAACACAAAAAAGGCGCTTCCCAAGCTAAAGAGAATTGAAATGAAACCAAATGAGACAGGCATAACATGCGACGCCCGTGCTAAGAATCCCCGAGGTGGGAAGGAACCATTTTATGATGCAGCACAGGGAACGCTCCCCCACCCCTCCACCTCACCTCCCATCAATACACAACCCCCCCTTCCTGATTACATCGGTCCCACCTGCTTCAGGAAGCCAAACTCTCCGAGCCGTCCTAAACTGGAATTGCTCTTACACCTCCAAACGGGACCAGTGGAGTAGAAATCAAATACACTCCCGAGCTCACCAGGCAGAAGAAGAACGCTGTGTTAAGAATGAAGAAGAAAAAAATCGGAATGTTCTACCGATGTAGAAGAATCTTCTGGTGGATCTGCAATCATTTGCACGGCCGTTGGCTAGTCGATCAGTTCCCGGGGTACGATATGTGAAAGTGTGATCATAGATGTGGGAGCATCAGCATATTTCCCTAAGACTAAAAACAAATCACTAAACGCAAACCTTGCCAGGCAGCAGCGGGCACGTTGCTGATGTTGTCTCGGAGCGCAGATGTAGCCGCTCGGGGGCTGGGGCCATGTTACGTAAGTCTACAGGACACGGACGCGCTTAATAGTGGAGATCTGAATTGCCGACTGGACTTGGGTAGTAGAGTTGCAGATGTTTGGCTTCTATTCGCAGAGGCTTCGTCAGCTAGAGTCTTTGGTAAGAGGAGTACAGAAGAAGTGTTTGTCTGGCCAGTACTGGGCAGGGTGGACCACATTAGCATTATCAAAGACCCCTTGATCGGATCAGGCCATTGTATTGAAGTTGTAACGCAGGCTGCTGTCTCGGTGGAGAAGGCAGTTATGCTTCTTGACAAAATAGGCTTCTTTTACTCCTCTTTCAAAGCAGTGCTTTTCCCTAGCTAAGATCTTGACCTCCCTGTCTTCAAAAGTGTGGTTAGTGGCCTTCAGATGCAGATACCCTGCCCTGCGTTTTGCCTCCCGCCATTCTTCCGGACATGGGTCGACTAGCTCGCTCGTCATTATTTCATATCCGAGCGCATGACAATCCCTTTTTTGGCTTATAGCATACGTTTCAATATTTACAGATCAAAAAAGTTTGATTTCCGTGTTTTGTCTTTCTACTCTACTCTACTGAGACCGACTTTTCTGTTCTGTGCTCGGCTTATACCGATCTTATCCCAATCCTTGTGTTGTTCTTCCCACCTTCCCATTCAAATAAGCCATTTTAGTACCTCCTTTATTGCGGTTAATTGTAATGCCTTGGATTAAGATAAAGACTCTCCTGTTTACCATCGTGCAACTCCAGTTTTACTATCTCAACCCAGCTGGTCGAGGCAGACAGCTGCCCCACCGAGCCTGGGCTCTGTTCGAGGTTGCTTCCTCAGAAGGAGTTTTTCCTTGCCTCTGTCGCCAAGGGCTTGCTCATGCGGGGGTTCAGTTGGTTGTCTTTCCCACCCAGAAAAATTGGTTGAAAAGACGCTGAAAAGACATCAGTACCATACATTGAAATAATGTTTAGATTTGGTTGAAAAGTGAAAGGTAAAAAAAAAATCCCGTCTAAAGATGTTGGATCCAGGCAGCGACAGACCAACGTCCAAATGACGTGTTTTTCCTTTATGAATGTGACCTTCTCCTACCTCTGTGAGATAACTGCTGTTGCTGTGCTATATAAATACATTGAATTATTATAAGTATTTTTATTTTGATCACTACCCAAAACTCAGGCAGGCAGAAAGAGGACAGGAAGAGGGCTCACTTTGTGCACCGGTTTAGCAACACACGTCGTAGAACAGTGGTGAACAGAGTGAGACCCCTTGTCAGTCATGAAGTGGCTTTGGGAAGGCCGGGCCACTAGCGTACCCACAGCAAAAGAGTGGTGCTTTGGCAGGAGCAGTGCAAGATGCTTGCGTGGGAAAATACCAAATAGTTAGCGAGGTGAGCCCATCAGCACCGAAAGCACTCGCTCTGACTTTTGGTCGACAAGGGGAATGCAAACGCAACAGCACGAAATGGTGTGAAAGTCATGGCAAAAGAAATGCTCTCAAGAAATGCTGCAAACGTTTGACAGACAGTAGGAATTGCCTGCGAGAAAATGCAGTACATATCACAAAATATTGAATAAATAATAAAATATATATAACATAATATAACAAAATAAAATTGCCTTATTATGATGTATTGTAATTATTATTATTATTACATATTATCATTACAATGTTTTGTTTTTGTTTTGGGTCTAAAAAATGTGTAGAAATATCACTTTGTGTCCATTTGTGGGACGGCAAACATTTCAAAATGCACAAGCATTGTTTTGTGACTCAGAGATTGAGAAGGAGACAGGATTGGAAGATAAGAGCTATAAAGCGTTTATTCTCCACGGATCCACAACTTGTTGTTAACAACAATTACATCACCCAGAAATGGAGGTTTGTGGAAAAGTGGGACCTGCCACTACAAAATAATAACGTCATTAATATGTTACAGAAGGTCCGACTCAAACCAAAACGGACTCTAACCAAAGCACATTTTCCCATATTAGGGGGAAATGTTATGTAGATCCGGTTAATCTGTTCCAGACACCCAAAAATGTAAACACAAAACTCATTTTATAGACAATAATTATAGTTTTACATGCAGAAAATAATGCAAAAATAATCATAAATGACAAATGAATGGAGAGCAATCACATGACCCAGAAACACAAGTTTGTGGAAAAGTGTGACCTGCCAATATGAAATAAAGAAAGTGACAAAATATTTAATATTTGTGTTGTGATTTGAGCTGCAGGATTGGCCACAGGACCCTGCATAAAAAGTGTGTTTTATTTATTTAGAAAGAAGTTATTGTTTTTGTTATTTCTTTTGAATGCATATGCTCCACGTTCATTGTGTTGTTTTGTATGGTTAAAAATGATATTTTGAGTTGACTTCCTTCTCTTTTCAATAAAAAACCTTTCCAACAAGCACATTTTAGAGCTGTATTTAATAGAGCTCAGGCGTAACTATGTTAGTTCGCTAAGAACTACATCGTCAACCGCTGATGATGTCATAGGTGACGGAGTTGGGGAGAGCCTGCAAACATTCTGGAATAAAGATACGAACAGAGAGGACACGTGCAGCCAATTAATCATGTTGTACTCAAACTGAGGCAAATGGAAAAACATGGTAACCGGAGCGTACGCTAATTGAGGTTTTACTGTACAGTGAGATGAATTTTATAATAAATGTATTATTATGAAACATAAATGAACTTACTGTGCAACCTGTCTGATGGGAGGCGCATAAGAAATGAATTCCAGTGCAACTACTAGTACTAGGTAGTAGTTGTGGGATGAGAAAGATTTTTCTGTCACCTGCCGGGGTCAGACAGTGCAGGGAAATAAGTTTCCTCCTCTGTTTCTCAATCTCCCGGGATGCCATTAAGCGTAAAACCAAATATGAGAGTGAGCTTTGAACAGTAATCTGCAGAGGCCTGTGCCTTTCTACCTCCAATCCCTTCCCGCCCCATTAAACCGGCGTGTTAGACACACTCCAGAGAATAATATGTGGTCATAAAATCAAATATGCATGATATTACACCAACAGACAGGTGTTTCGCTCGTCCGGCGCCTACATACTACCGCGTGCATCCGTGTGTGAGTGCGTGCGTGCGTCCGTGTGGGCTGCGCTACAGATATTGACTGCAGCGGAGGAAACCCCCCCCAGCGTTGACTGACGCAAAGCATACTAAGCAGAGGCTCAGAAGATAATAGGAGAAGGTACATTTACCATATTGCACGTCACGGTACACATAATTGTAGTTCTCGTATCGCTCAGTAATACCAACACACACACAGACTCCCAAAAAGAAGTATGCATCACTCATGAATCCCTTAAGTCACTTTCTTGTCTGTAAGCAAATGTTTGGGGCCCAAATGAAGCATTTCTACCATATAAGCGTGTGGTAAGCGTATCCCGCGCTAGGGGTATGGACAGCGGAGTTCTTCACACTTTAATGTTTCACATCAGCAAATACATAAAACACAAAATGCAGTTCTTAAATGAAACTATTTTATTATTAAGGGACACAAAAATCCAATCCCTCATAGCCTTGTGTGGAAAAAGTGACTCCCCACTACGGAAACATAGCTTAACTGAGATTCATTGAGAGCCATCAATGTGGAAAAGGCATTTCTAAAGCTTTGGGACTCCAGTCAAACACATTGAGAGCCGTTATCCACAAGTAGCGCAAACACGGACGAGTGGAACCTTCCCAGGAGTGTCCCGCCAACCAAAATGACCCCAAGAGCTCAGCCATGACTCATCCAATAGGTCACAAAAGACTCCGCTTCAACATCCAAAGAACTGTAGGCCTCACTTGCCCCAGTTAAGGTCGGTGTTCATGATTCCACCATAAGAAAGACACTGGGCAAAAGCGGTGCAGTTCGAAGACCAAAACCGTTGCTGAACAAAAAGAACATTAAGGCTCGTCTCAATTTTGCCAGAAAACATCTTGATGATCCCCAAGACCTTTGGGAAAATACTCTGAGGTCTGACAAAAGGTGAACTTTTTGGAAGGTGTGTGTCCCATTACATGTGTCGTAAAAGTAACCCCGCGTTTCAGAAAAAAACATCATAGCAAGAGTGAAGTATGGCGGTGGTGGTGTGATGGTCTGGGGCTGTTTTGCCGCATCAGGACCTGGAAGACCATCATTTCAGCTGTCTAGCAAAAAATCCTGAAGGAGAATGTCCGGTCATCTTTTGGGGACCTCAAGCTGAACTCAACTTAGGTTCCGGAGGAGGACAATGATCCAAAAAACTCCAGCGAGTCCACCTCTGAATGGCTGAAGAAAAACCAAACAAGGGCTTTGGAATCTGACCAGAATCCTATTGAGATGGTGAAGCATGACCCTAAAAAAAGCACTTCATGCTGGAAAAGCCTCCATTGTGGCTGAATGGCAACAATTCTGCAAAATTCCTCCACAGCGCTGTAAGAGACTATTATTAGCTTTAGGCTAAAATTGCTTTTCCACACATGGCCATTTTCCCTCCTTAATAAAACGATTCATTCAAAAACTGCATTTTGCGTTCCGTTGAAAAAGTTAAGGTACTGATTCGTGCCAAGATTAGTGGTGGCAGACGCAGAACGTACTCTCTATGCCGTTGTTGTCGACGGAAGTAACCTAAGTGGCAAGGAAAGAGGTTCTGGTAATGCTTAAAATGCGCAAAATACTGTAAGTATCAGGAAAGTACTTTACGGTGTGTATATAAAACATTGTTGGAGTTTTTCCACAGGGCTTTACTGTACTGTACATGCATTGGTAGTGACTGCCAGCACGTCATCACGAATGTACCGGTTTCTACGGGCATGTATATGAAACCTTGTTGGCTTTTTTTTTAGAGGGCTACATAGGAGGAATAGCCGAATCCCCGTTTCCTGCATTGTAGTTGAAAAGCTGGAAAACCATAATGCACAAAAAAGGGAATTCTTGTCTCAAAATGTCCTCCCCAAAAGTGCAGTTTTCTTTGAAGGTGGCTTTAATTTGAAATTCATATGCTTAGTTTGACATGTGCTTCAATGGATGACACGGGTGACACGAGCGCAATAATAAACATGCAACTGGCAGACATCAGAAGCTCTAAATCCCTCTAAAGGCCTTTCTTGTATTTTCCCTTAATATGATTACAGAGAGACTTCCTTTATCAGTACCTGCTAAAAAAAAGCCTCTGGGGAATGATCAGGATCAGGCACAGCAACTCTCAGAGCTTCCCCAAACCCCTGCAGTGAGATTTTGGGACTGATCTGCACGGAATACTTACAGAGGTATAGAGGTATCCGTCACTATTCATGGCAAGATACAGCCCCGTCTTTGCACCCTGGATTGCCACAATCCGCAGTCCCACTGGAATTAAGTTGAACTGTGCTAAATTGGATCCCAAAAAAAGTTTGGGGAGTATAAACAGAGAGAGAGAGAGAGACAGAATACAAGTCAGATGAGTGAATTGAAAGTAGAAGATCACATAGCAAAGATGCCTTTTCTCATCCCACGTTGTCGCAGTGGCTGCAGTGTCTCTGCTGCATGCTCTACCGTATCTCCCTTTTTGCCCAAATGCGGTGACCTCTCAGAGTTTATGTTGCAGCAAACTCCACAGCGTGTCACCTTCGCTAAGCTTAACACTCCCTCTAAAACTGGATCGTAGCGGGACGCTCCAACTCAGCAAATGGGGCTTGGAGCCGAGGCTCAAAGCGGATCGTTAGACACAGCACCTGAGCGGCTCTCTGGTCCAAAGCTAAGATAGTAAAAAGTGACTATATGCAGAAAATGGAACAAATTAAAGTTTGAATTGGGTGCATGGCAGGGTCAAAGCTCCAAATTCAATTCAACTTACGAGGAACAGTGCATCGTTTGCACCTACAAAGATCTCGCTCCGTTTCCGGAGGTCAGATAATGTTCACGTCAGCAGCAGAAGTGAGCACTGTGGACGCCCGCTGAGGATGTTAGGCTCCTCCCACTAACATACTCACACACTTACAAAAAGAGCTGCTCTCATCTCTGGTGCTGTCCATGGTGCCGTCCGTCTGCATTTGTAGGTAGAACCCATGTTGGCTGTACAGGCGGGTGACAATGCCTTTTAGCTGTGGCTCTGCAAAACAGCACAGCGGAACATCTCGTCACTTTAAAGGAGCCGCATTCTAAATTTCATTAGCGCACTCTAAAAATGGAATTTAGCAATTAAAGTTAAAAAAAAGAGAGGAAAAATCAGCAGTAATGTTGTCAAAATATTGAAAAAAAGTTTTATTCTACTGAAAAAAGAATGACTTCATATTATCCTGAGGATTTTTTCATAGCATGAAGTTGATAATAAAAAAAATCAATATTATTTAAAGCAAAGAAATCAATATAGCTGTCAATTTTGGAAAATTAGCTGGTGGGAAAAGTTACAATGTTGCAAAAATAAAATGAAACTTTTATAGGAATAAAGTCCAAATTTTGAAGCAAGAAAGTTTAAATAGTTGGGGTAAAAGACAAAAATGAAAAACAACTTTTTAAAACAAGAAAAAAGTAAAAATATGAAGGGAAAAAGTCGTATCCTATTGAGGAAACCCGTCACAATTCCAATAAGAATAAATCATAAGGACAAGGATTTTAGTAACATAAGAGTTCAAATGCTCCAGAAAAAATGCCTTAATGTTTAAACGTCATAATAGTATGAAAGACTTCAAAATATGAAGAGAAAAAAAGTCCTCTACTGGGAGAAGTTGTAATTTTACAGGAGTCATTTCATAATACTATGAGGAAAAGTTTTCAAGAACTTTGTTGTAACATTGTGAAAAACAAACCAAACATCCGTGAAGAAGTTGTACTTTTTTGGAAAGTTTGTGGGAAAGAAAGGGTAAAGTGCACATTTCAAAAGAAGAACGTTTAAAAACAAAAAAGTTGAAACAGTTGTGAAATTAAAAAAATAAGAGCAGACAGCTGTAATTTTACAAAGATAAAGTAAAAATATTTAGAGAAAAAAGCTGCAGTTTTATGAGAATAAACTTGTAATATTATGAGGAAGAATAAGGGCACTTCTTATCATAGACATGAAATATTAACGAAAAATAAAGGATTAATATTTGAAAATTGCAATGATATGATGAGAAACAAAAAAAAAAGTTGTAATTTTTGAAAAGTTAGGTTGCGTAAAAGTTATTAAATTATGGGAATAAAGCAAAATATTATGGCAATAAAGTCATAATTTTATGAGAAGAAGATTATTTAAGAAGAAAGTGTAAATATCTGGAAAATAATGAAAAAACTAATAATAAACACTTTTCCCTACGTATATCCCAAAGCTGAAATGCACTTTTTTTTATACTGTATATATACAGGAAATCAATCAATCAATCAATCAATCAATATCAAGGTGGCACTCGCTGGAAACAGTTTGGACACCCCTTCCTTAAAGCTTCATTTTGGTAAGAAATCCATCTGAACAACAGCAAAAAACCCTGAGGAGCCATTTGTGGGCTGCTTTCAGGGAGCCAAGCCAAAAGAACCCGACCAAATTCCCGTCGTTAGAGTGCAAAATGCACCTTGGGCAGTCCTTTAATTAACCAAAAAAATCAAATAAATACAATTCAGTGAATAAATCTTTGCGAGCCGGGCAAGAACACGCACGCGTTTGTTTACCTCGACAGACCCGCGTAAGACGACGGAATGAGAACTTGAAGAAAAGAGGGTGTGATTTTCTCTTAGAATGCCAGCTGCTGGTCTTACTGCAGGGCGCCAGCAAGCGAGATGTTTAAGTCAGCTCGTTAACACGCTCGCAGTAATGCTGACATATTTACTTACCGCCGCTGTTATCCTGTCGTTTGCCTGCGCCAACAGAAAGCACAGCTGAGGAATGATATCCTCGTGCTTTTCACGTCACAGAAACACAATAAATGAGATTAAATGTTGCCCGTCGTGCACAATCCTTACGGGAGAACATGAGATTCCTCTTTTCTGTGTGTTCTAAAGATATAAAAACAGCTGAAAAGAGGCAGCTAATTCAGGCACGTAATGGGACACGCCTATCTCGCCTATTAAAACACCTAAGCAACCTCAATAACTCCATCAAATGTTATGTGAAGGAATATCGATATAGGAAATATGGTCTATTATTTTACTGTTAAATAATACAGTCAGGAAGACCCTGGTTTTTGAATGTTTAATGCAAACGGCGATTTGTCCCACTGTTTGACGGTCCTTGAACGCACCTTCTCTTTTCTCACACACTGCACAGATAAGACTAATATACTGTATTTTTCCCCTTTTTCTTTCTCTTCATATTTGCTCCCAAATGCTGATACTACTGTATGTGGGAAAGGTAAAATTTGATTACCTTATTGAGTGCTAATGTGCATATTTGTGGTACATAACTTCACTGAACTACTCTGACAAACTGTATGCATTTAGTGCTTTTAATTTGATGTTGTTCCTGTCACAGTTTGGCGCAATCCATACTAAATAAGATAGATTAGATGGCTATAATGTACGTACGATTGCTCTAATGCTCGTCGTGATGACATAGCATGAGCTAGCGGCCCAAATAGCGCTCATTGGCAGTTCAAAGCATCTAAAACACTGGTTAGTTGGGACACTTTATGCCAAGGTACCACTGTATAAATGACAAAACAACACCTACAGCGCGGCAGTGCCTTCTCACTTCTCCCAGAGGCAATGTACTTTGTGACAACTCAAGTCAAGTCACAGCGACACAAATAACTTATAACCTATTTATGCTCACTGTTCCAGCTTCTTGCACCACGCAAACCCGCGGTTGCTCAACCTGCGGTGTGGGCCGAGCATCAAACAGGACAGGTGCACGTTAATCATGCTGAAGCAAAAGCGCAGAAGCACACAGAAAAGAGAAAGACGAGTGGATGATGCGCAAAACTCGCCCAAAAGTGTGCTTTTCCTTGAAGGTCATCAGAGGTTAAAGTTAAGGAGAGAGTTGTAGCGTTAGCAGCATGAAAAATGCAATCTCGTGGCAGTGGAGAGGATGCGAGGTGGGGTGGGGGGGTTGAAAAGAGTGAATGTTTAATGAGTGAAAGGCCCACAGCCTGTTTTAATTTAAGAAACAGACAGAACCTTTGCACAGCACATCACCCCCTCCTCCGTGGCTCCTCGCACGGCGAGCAGAGCCCTGCAGGCTCCTCTATGACTCATCTTAACGCTTTCGCTCGCGTCTTTCACCACATAAGTGAACTGACCGTTCCCTTGCAGTGTATCTCTAATGAGGGGAGCAACGTGGCTTCTTTTGGGGGGTGGCGGGGCTGCGCAATATGTCTGTCTTCCTGTGACGAGCAAGGAAGCAGCATGATGAGATCTGGAGGCTCAGTAAGTGTGGCGGGGTCAAGACATAGTCACCCGTTCCCTTTCCTTCTATTCTGCTTGTCCAAATAGCGAATCCCAGCTTGAAATAATATACACAATGAAAAAACCACGTCTGTTACCATGCAAATCAGCAGGATGAGGGAAGGGAAGATAAAGACGTGCAAGGAGGCTGTCGTTTAATGAAGTGGCATCACAGACAAAAGCGCACTCAAGCAGAAATCCGATATCCAAGTGAGACAAAGGTTCTCCTCTCATTCCGTGTGGAAGTGGTAAGTTTTTGGATTTGGGGTTATTCTTCCCCACTCCGTTTTAAGCACTTTCTTAAGATGAGAAGACGCAAGTTGGAGAGATGTTAGCTCGCTTTCTGGCTATGCTAACTGTTTTGTCCGCGCGTTCACACCTGCTCTACCTGAGAAAATGTTCCGTATTGAATCCTACTTCCTTACTGTGTAAATATATATGTTAATAGTAGAATGTAGATCTTTCAGACAAGTAGCTCGCAGGCTGAAAAAGTGTGAGCGCCCCTGCTCTAGTGGATCAGGACCAGGGATGGGAATGTTCTTCCCGGTCCATAAAATGAGCCTCTGTGGAATGACCATGGCATTTTCTGTCCATCCATAATGAATTAAGTCATCCTTCCGCACCAGGAAGTAGCCTGCAAATACGCTAAATTTGTCTCTCTGTACGTTTTTTGGGTGAACATCTCGATTGCTTTCCCCGTTTAAAATATTTAAAGGCTGCTAGAAGATGTCTCACATCACGGCTAAGCTCGGCTAAGCGAATATTTACAGTACCTACTGCTTTGTGGCATCCCTATGTAACCCCCCACCATGCCGGGACTTTCTTCCACGAACATTGAACTCCTGCTTCCATGCTTTGCGCCCCGCTTGCTGTCGTGGTGCCCGCCTACCGCCCCCGAAAGCCCCCGGAGAAGGGCCCTGACAGATAGTAAGTGGCTGTGACAGGCAGTTGTTTACATGAGCAAAAACTCTTGTGTTTCTGTCACGCCGATGCAAGTGTAGCCCGAGCCGGGCCGCGCGGGCAGAAGACGGGATGACATCTGCAAAAACAAGTGACTGTTCCGTGTTTTGGGTCTGAAAGATTGATTCAAACGGCAAAGGCAACACAGATGTAGCTCGAACGCCCACCCCGATGCTGTATTTGAAGGGAGGAACGTAACAACACGAGCACCGATTTATCCTTAGGATAATATCGTGCGGTTGGTTGAGGAATATTCACGCGTGTCCGTCCAAATAGTCAGTCCCTTAGACACATTTGTTTTGCATAAACTTGATCCTGTGCAGGGTGTCCGCCCCCCCCCGCATGTGTCCCGAAAACTTGCCGCTCCTCCTCGTCTGCTCAATCTAATCTCATCTCCTTCTGAATGTGACTTGAGTTATCTTGGAAATGGAATAACCTGTTCATCCATCTAGGACAACTCCCCTCCAGGAAATCGAATGAAGTATTGATTAGCGGCGAAGATAAAACGTAAGAGAAGCTACCGAGGTTGTTGTTGAAAACAAGTAAGACATTGACATGTTTAGCATTCTGTCCTGCAAGCAGGCTTAGTAAATTGCAATGCAGAAACTGCGGTTTGACTTGTGGAGGGACGTTTGTTTGCACATTGAAAACCTGGAGACTGCATGATATCAAAGTTGCTGCAAAACAAATACATGTCTTGTTTACATAATGTCTTCTAAACACTATTCCATACTAGCGACAAGGCTGTAAAGCATTATACTTGTTATATAGAGTGATATTTATGATTGCAGAGTAGGTGGGAGCTGCATCAGCAACAAAATACAATAATAAATAAACAACCCTTTATGCTTATTAATAAGATGATTTAAAACAAATCTAATACCAGCTTGTTTTTGGTATTGGCCTACCACACAATTAAAAAATCTCATTTACCAAGAAAACTAAAAAAAACAACAACACTAATATGGAAAAATCTGCAGTCATTTTACATAATTGTTAATAAAATAATTACAGAAAAAAGTTGTCATCTGCGCGGGAAAAAGCAGTCATTTTAATATGACGAAAAAAAAGGTATAATGTTACGATAATAAAGTCAAAGTGTTATGGGAAAGTTTATTATGAGAAGAAAATGTACATAAGAAATTTGAAATAGCAATAATGTGACAAACATTTTACAAGAATAAAATAAATTATTCAGAAAAAAAGTTGACAACGGAGAAAACATTTTAATGAGAATAAACTTGAAATATTACGAGAAAAATAATGTCATTTTTAGTAACACAGAGTTGAAATATTTAAGGACTTTGTTTTCATTTTTTAAAATTGTGACATTGGACGGGACAGTGGACGAGTGGTTAGCATGTTGGCCACACAGTCAGAAGGTCTGGGTTTGAATCTCCGCGTGGAGTTTGCATGTTCTCCCCGTGCGTGCGCGTGGGTTTTCTCCGGGTACTCCGCTTTCCTCCCACATTCCAAAAACATCCATGTTAGCTTCATTGGCCGCTCTAAATTGTCCATTAGAGTGTGAATGCTTGTCTGTCCCTGCCATTGGCCGGCGACCAGTCCAGGGTGTACCGCGCCTCTCGCCCAATGTCAGCTGGGATAGGCTCCGGCATCCCCCCGCAGCGCTAATGAGGATAAGTGGCATAGAAAATGGATGGATGGATGCAAAATTGTAATATTACAAGGAACTACCAAAACAAGGTCGAGCAACAATTCTTTTTTTCCACATCCTCAGAGAGTTCTTTGCCATGAAGCGCCACTTTGAACTTCCGGTGACCAGTGTGAGATAACACCAAATCATAAAATATTTGCAGAAAAGCGAGGGGTGTATGCGCTTCTGGAACACACTGTAGCTTACCCGGCTCGCTGATGCATCTCTTACTAGGACTTTTTTCTGCTTTCAAATAAAAACTAAGGAGACGAGGGCTGTAAATCTGTTTCACCTTTTAAGTCACTTCAAAACCCACTTTTGGGGAAATTGGTTTCAGGGTAATCAGTTTGTTTTATGGCCTCAGCTGCGGCACGGGGTTGGATATTGTAGAACAGAAGGTTAATAAAACATCCTGCACCCTGCACGGAGGGTATTTCCCACGTACGGCGGCATCCATCACTCACGGGACGCGTGTGGGACTTGATTGACATAAAAAAACACGATCAGAAGCAGGTCGGAGAAGGGAGGGTCTGTTTGTGTGCATCACGGGCACAAGTGTTGCCCACAACATGTCCGCTCATCACCAGGCCCGGTTCCTGTCTAATACAGGAATGACCAAAGTTTGGATAAAACCATTTGGCGTAGGGACTGTGACTATTTGGTAACATACTTGCTCGCATTGCAACGAAACAACAACAACACATGCACAGAAAGTGGGTGACAAATAACAAAAGCACTAAATATAACACAAAACTGTTATTTCCAAATGCCCGCAAGGCATGCTGGGTAGTCCAGCGGCAGCAACGATATGAACAGTGAAACATGGGATATGAAGAGTATGGTGATGTCACTCCTGGCTTTCTTTCGGACGACCTGGTCAACATATTTTGCAATCAAGCAAAAATGCGACAAACACAGCAAAATGTTGGGGAAAAGAGTACCACAAGCTACCCAGCATACCCTGCGGCGCAAATATATCTGTGTTTTTTTAGCATGGGTATTGTGTGTATATAATTACTTGCATGCTCGCATAGTGCAGTAGGTAGGTTGCGATAGCACTGCACCTCACGAAGATTTAAAAAATAAATGGAAATGCCTGGGGGGGCGAAATAAGACGCTTGGTGGGCCTGATGTGGCCTAGTAAAGGTGGACCGCAGCTTGCCTACTCCTGGTCTTGGAATGAACTACAGCTACGTAAACGCATCATGGAGAAGCTCGTCTCACAGCCTAGCAGTGGCCGTCACGTGCACATGCAGGGACTCCCCCCCCTTCACATCCCCACCAATTAGGATTCAACACCAATAAGCATCTCGACACCCCGGGGGGGACGGGGTGCGGAGGGCGGACCGGTGTCTCATCCTCATAGTGCCACCATTCACCAAGCAATTAAACGTGTGTGTGTATAAATGAGTTCAATGTGCATAAGAACCCGAGGCAATCACGTCACGCATCGCTGCAACCACCAAGGATGCTTGAACCCTGCGCTGCAAATGGAATTGCGCTGCAAAAGAAGCAGCAGCCGAGGTTTATTGCTCATCATTGCGCTGATATATTTACTGTATATCTGGCTTGAGTGGAGCTCCGTATGTTTCCTGCTAATACTATCGGCGCTCCTGTCGAGAGGGCTGGAGGTAATTACTGGGGGCCGCATGATCGAGCAGCCAAGGACGTTTGTTCATCGGCTGACAGAATCAAACACGGGGGGTTTTCCTCGACTTGCATTCTCAGGACTTCCCGTCTCTCCGCTGCCTGCTTGTTATATCTCTTGCTGTGTTCCTCTTCTCCATGCATCTGAGCCGTCGAATGAGACCCACGATGACACACACGAGCACTCAGACCTTCACCCGGGCCAAACTATCCTAAACATTGACTTGCTTGACTGACAGATCATAACATACCTCACGGCAAGTTCTCCATGGACTGCCATGGCCAAAATTCTTGTTCTCTTCCTTTTTAATATCCATCGTGGAATCATTTGGTTAAGAAAATGTTGCAGAAAGTGCTCGAATATTCCACAAATGCGCCAAGGAGAGCACAAACTGGGCCGTAAACACGTCACGCCGTCATGTTCTGTGCATCACGTTCACATTTTTTTGGAGACATTACCTTACATGGCATTATCTTAACACTAAATGAAGTCATAAAGTCACGCCCTGCATGATTGAGTGAAAAAGGTTTTCCTCCTGCTCCGTGTAGAAGCGGTAAGTTTATTGCTTCTTAACTTTAGAAGACATTAATTTGAGTCTAATTCCCTAGCAATGTGTCGAAAATAAGGAATAATAGAAGTGTAAAGGTGACTATAGGGGTGGTATTTTATGTCTACAGGGCTCTAATCATGTTCTAAATGGTATTTTGAAAGTCATAAACAGGTTTTCGACGCTCTAACTGTAGAAATATTTCATTTATCTACATCATTTCTCTCTTCAAGCTTTATGGTCGACTTTAACGAGCAGTGCCACCGTATTCTTAAAGCCGCACACGTTTTTCCTTCGCGTTCCACAGCTTCGCACGTCGCGTCAAGTAGCAATGGTAGGATTGGGAATCTAATTATGGAACGGATTGCGTTACGTCTAACCGCTCCTGCACTTACTGCTACTCACATCTTCTGCACTCGCTCAGCTATTAACCCTTTCATCAGTTCTTATGGTCATTCATTATGTGTCTCAGTCCAATTTCAACCCTGCCATGCGATCTATCATAGCAGCTGTTAAGTCAGATGTTTTGAAGTTTGCCACACTTCCTTTGAGTCCTCCCATCATTCTTATAGGACATCTTCTTCTTCTTCTCCTTCACCCATCTTGATCTTCTCATTAGCATCCCTCCATCTTCACTGTCTTTTGTTTGTTCCAGGTAACTCCAATCTGTCTCTGTCAGGTTTAATCAGCGCGCCCACAGATCCCACTTAGCAAGTGCGCGTGGGAGGTTAGGGCGCTGCCTGTCGGACGGCAGGAAATAAATGGTCCTCCTCTGCATGCGCATCCGCTGCCCGACTTTTAAGTGTGCTTACTGAGCGATATAAAAACAGCATCAAAAAAGGAGGCAGCTAAGAATGCACGTAATGGGACGCACCTATTCAACACAATGTATGCCCAGTAATGCCAATTCCAGAGGCTCAAAAGTATTTGGACAAGAAAGAGCTTCATGGCCAGCACGTGAAGACACACCTAGATGTTACCTGAAGACAAATCCGGTAGAAATCATCACTATTGGATGTGGCCGAGAAAAAAGCCGTCAACAGAAGTCATGGATACGGTGGAGAAGTGCACAAAAACCGGTGGTAATGTTCCAGAGCAGGAAAGCCAGATTAGATTCCGGAACCAAATTGTTTGGACAGATGAACCCGAGGTCAAGTTTTGTCAGAACGGAAACCCTGGAAATCTCGGAAACCCGAGCCAAATGGGGAGAGCGAAGGAGATCTGAGCAGGACAAGGACTATCAGTGGAAGTAAAAGGCGGGCACACGTTTTTGGGCGCAGTCATGATGATTCCCGAGGAGGCTCCTCAAGATGGTAAATGTGGCCTCCAATCAATCACACGCTTGCTGAATTTCGATGAGACGATCCTCAGCACATTGTAAAAATACGGACAAATAAGAAACCAACAGAACCGGGAAGGTTCCAAGGAAGCTACATGAATGCATCAAATGAGCAAAGTACTTTAAGTATTACACAAATATATACCGCACAAACATATACACAGTATGTATAAAAACAAAAAACCCTGTTGTGTTTTAATCGGTGTGTCCCGTTACATGCATTAATTAGCTGCCCCCCTTTTTTTTTTTTTTTTGAGAAAAACGTGTGTTTATGTTTCACACAAGGATTATACCTGATGGGCAAAACTCTGCAAAAAGTGCACTTTTCCTTGAGGAGCTTTGTCAACAGCTTCTCCGTGGCTAAATATCAAAGCCACTCTAAATTCAGAAAGCCGCGCACACAATCCCCTCGTCGTGTCCATTGACTTTTTTTCGCAAGCCGTGAGGGGAGCTTCTGCCAGCAAGAGACCAGCAATCAGATAAACCATGAAATGAAAGCAAATGTCTAAACAAATTCCTTAATCTTGTGTGGATTTCCACTTTAATGAAGAAAACCCTCAAAGATTAGTCGGAAACTTTTATTGCTTTGCGGAAGTTTCATCTGATAAGGTTTTAGGATCAAACGGATCGTTACTGGTGTCATTTCGTTACGGACGTATTTCATCCTTATGTAAGTTGGGAGTTGAGTTTGTGGGACTTCATCGCACACGTTTAAAATGTAACTGCTGCAGAACCGTGGATGTGGGATGTTTGTAGTTTTAATCCAATACGGGTCAGTCTCCACGGCCGGGGCTAGTCTGCCCTTCGCACACTAGTACGAAGCTATAAACTCTACATTTGGGCGGTAAAGCAGGGGTGCCCAAAGTGCACAGCGCACAGTTTACCTGTGGACTGGTCCTAATCAAATATAATTGTACTACTACTGCCACGTCACTACTATCAGGAGAACCAGAGTACGGGGGGGGAGGAGCCTCTCGCAGTGACCCAGCAAGGTGCACTGTATTTGGGTACACGCTCCGAGCAGTGGGTGTGACGCCATGGCAAACGTTTTGCGCTTTTAAAAAGCTGCTGCGCTGGCGTTTTGGTTGGCTGAGAAGGTTGTTTTGTTTGGGTCCGTGATGGTTTTTTCTTCCTCCCGTCCTCCTCGACAGGCTGAAAAAAAAGGACTGCTTGATTGGCTCACCCTCACAGTACTGGCCATTTTTGATCACTTATTGGAGCTATTTTAAAGTTATCGGCTTTATCAGCAAGATGTCAAATTCCCTGAGGTCCGGTATTTATTGTGCAGCCCTCATTTTTTTATACCGTATGGTTTTTATGTCAGAATCCTGTCTGGTGACACCCCGAGTGAGACCTAAACACAGCTTGCAGCAGGACTGGGAAATCTGCAAGTCCAACAACAGACAATCCCTTCCACTTTTGCGCAATCCAATGAAAAATAACCAAATGAAGAACTCGCCACATGGGGGGAACACGGGGAAGAAGAAGTGAAAAGTTGAAGGGAGCTTTCTGCGGTGACAGCTCATGAGCAGCCCGGTGGTTTCCCACCTGGTACTGGTAGGCTGATTCACGGCACTTCCTCCCCCCTTCCCTGTAACCTCCTCTGCCATCTCTCGCTACTCCTCTTCCTGCATGTTTGATTCCCCGCTCCGTCTGCGTCCACCCCCACCTCCCATCCAGCTCCACTTTTAACTGCATTTCTCTGCGCACGCCAAAGACCTGGACTTTTCTCCTTTTAGTGTCTGTTTACGTCGGCTGGCTTCCTCCTCCCTTTGCCGTCTCGTACGTGTTTCCTCTGCCCGGCTCTGACCGCTGTCACAGTCAGTAAAGTTCTGATGAGAAGCTACCCAACACTGCGTCATCTGATCAGGTGTTGTCGAGTAAGCGACTCTGCACAGCCCTGATCTCGTGGGGTCAGCTTAATGCCATCCTCCGCCGGATCTCCCTGTAACTCGGTCTGCTGCTTCCCGGCCGGGCCCGACATTTATGCTCAAACTGTCCTGAGATACTCGGCTACATCGCTCCCCGATGCCAAACAGCCCGGTCAGCGGGGGAGGGAAAAAGTCTACACTATGTTTGGAGATTTTTTGATGACTCATCATTTTATAGTACAGTATAGTATCCACTTGGGCTGGGGATCCTTTACGTTTTATCCGGCAGCGCTGGTGCTTGAAAAGGTACTTTACATGTCAGTAAAGGTGGCGGTGATTGGTGATCAGGTGACACACATCAATATATTTTTCCACGTCAATATACGAGCGTGATTATCGATTAATTTGTTGTTTGGCTATGATTAGGTTTAGCGTTACCGACATGGCCGTGGGTTGAATCGATAAAGCCTTTAACGAATGATTGTCCACTCGCACGGCCCGGCAAAGAACAAAAGTACAAATAAACAAAGCGATGGGAGTAAAGCTCGGCCGACGCCAGGCGACGGCGCAAGTCTGGATAACCCAGAAGTGAAACGTGGACCAAATGCAACAGAGACCAAAAAGGAAACAGCTCAACTCATGAAGGAGGTGGAGGCAGACAGCAGGATACTGCAGGAAGACACAAACAGGCAGTTCAATTCCGGAAGCACAAAAAAAAGAGTATAGAAGCTCAGCCACAGGAAAAGTGCATGGAAAAACAAGTCACAGGTAAGGAGAGGAATATTTGTGGACAAATCGCCTCAGCTGTGATAAATACCACCATCATCACTGATCACGAGTGGCGTACAATCACTGCCAGCAAAGCCTTCTCTGCTGGCCTGAACACTATCAGAAGCACCGATTCCCAAAAGTTCATTATTTTCATTTCAAGGCATATCTTTCAGTTGGTGATTTTTTTTTTTTTTGTCCAATCAGATTTCATCCTTTCCGTGTTGCCATGTCAATCTAATCTGCCTGCCCAGGGCCTTCAGAACCAGGCGTGCTGGCGCATGTCACTTCTTAGCAATGGGATTGTTTCTTCCACCAGTCATATTTTGGATTCTCCTCACAGGGCCAGCTAGCGGGCCGACAATGATGTCAACATTTTTCCATTCTCTGATTTCCTGACCAGAGCAACATAGTTTGAAAAGCCAAGATGTGCTCACAACGGCTGACGGAGGAGGAGAAAATCCCTCTCTATTTTGTGGTTTGAGTATTGCTCCCTCATTACAGCACATTTTTCAATGAATGACAACATACGCAATATTCATTCATTCATTCATTTTCTATACCGCTTATCCTCATTAGGGTGGCGGGGATGCTGGAGCCTATCCCAGCTGACTTTGGGCGGGAGGCGGGGTACACCCTGGACCATGCATGTTTTTGGAATGTGGGAGGAAAGCGGAGGGCCCGGAGAAACCCCACACACGCACGGGGAGAACATGCAAACTCCACACAGAGATGCCCGACGGAGATTCCAACCCAGAACCTCCTGACTGTGAGGCCGACGTGCTTACGGCAGTATACTTTTTTATTTGTATGAATAATGCTGGTCTTCATCGGGTCTGCTGATAAGTCCCCGCTGAAGGCCCAGATACCATCTGCACCCCTTGAAGCTGCAGAACAGGTGTGCTCTGCAGCTTCCAGGGGTGCCACGAACACAGAAGCCAGAACTTGACAGCGAGATTCCTACCAGGCACACGGAGAGGCTGGAAAGTTTGCCACGTCAAAGTTTAGCTGGGAACAAACGCTCTAGCTCTCGGAAAAGATTTGAGATAAGAGATTAAATAAGATACCGGTTGTCTTGATCCTCCTTATGGTGAGGATGCAACTGTCGGACCGACCTACTAGAACAACCGCATCTCCCAAACAGTAATGTTGTATTTCAATGCGAGTTAGATCTCATTCCATTAGAAACAAACTAAGGATTGATGCATCACAGCATACCATAGCAAACCTCATTAAGTGTTACGCTTCATCTGGGCTTTGAGCCAATCTAATTGGACCTTACTAAGGGCTTTGACACGATGCCAAGGCATCATTTCCACATCATCATCTGACCTTTAATCCTCCTGTAGGAATGAAGTCCAACGTTTTGGAACCGGTGTTTGGCCTGACAAAGTGTCACTGGGTTGCACAAATGGAATGGGGAGAAAAGGGAAAGTAGCTCAGCACAATAAGAGCTGCACAACACGCACACAGGACTGATGGAAACTGATTGAGGGACACAGAATAGATGCATTGTTCTCACTCAGCGTCCCCAGATTATTTTGCACCTGTGAAATGAGTCCTGAGGACAGGTTACTGTTTAATCTAACATGAGCACCTGCAGGCCTGTGTGATGCCAGCACTGGAGAGAGCGATTAGAAGCCCAAAAAGTTTTGCAAAGTCCAATCGATCTCCAACAAGGGACCCTGACAGAGGTTTAAAAAGTCTGTAGAAACTGTGCGCAGGTAGAAAAAACAGGGTGCATCCTTTCCAAGTGACTAACCACGTCCCCGCGATCATTTATGACTTAATTGGTATGTTCAGATGGCGATACACCGAAGGGGCATCTCCGTTTGCTGCCAGAGCTGTCCTTTTCAGAACACACACTTCCGCTTTTTGACCAGGCTAAGATGGTGGAGTGTCCAGACCCGAAAATAAACAAAAACACAAGCTTTAATCTTACGGCGTGTTGCAGTATTATTACATCATGGCGATTTTAGGCATGAAATCGGGATTGCGGGAAAAGTGAAGTGGTTTCAATTGATGTGCTGATTACTGCACAATATTATACAGTATCTACCATGCGGCACTATTCTGGCCTTTGGGTGGACTTTGCAGGTTTTTGCATTAAAATGCTGTTTGAAGCTGAGCAGACGTATGTCGCTGTGGTGCAGAATGACGGAAAGCCCTCATCGAGCACAATGCAGCGCTCATCACGCCCCGTATTCAATCTGCTCGGAAGCGGCTTTGGGCTCTGCGGGGACACAAACACTCGAACTTCCGCAGTGTCGTCCCCAATCAATTGTGCCACTATGTGGCATCTTCGTGTTTCATGTGTTTGCTCAGCAGCTCGCTCATCGTTTATCTGACGCCCGGTTATTATTCCTAAATAAAGGAAAACATTTCCCCTGCCGTGAATGGAATTATTCAGCAATCTGTTGGCCACAATGAACGAGAAGTGTATTCATACAACTACTGATTATGCTCTCCTGAGTCGATGGAATGGTGTTCTCTGAAAAGCCACCACAGGGGTAACATCCCACAAGCTATTAAATGTTGAAAAAGGTATTTAGTAAGCCGCTACATGGCCATCATACCAACGGTACAGTTTGTA
This sequence comes from Oostethus manadensis, assembly GCA_024372805.1. Lineage (NCBI taxonomy): Eukaryota > Metazoa > Chordata > Actinopteri > Syngnathiformes > Syngnathidae > Oostethus > Oostethus manadensis. The sequence continues at coordinate 693,554 of QODF01000173.1, forward strand.
TACTGGTTTTGCTTATCATTGATATGTTGCAGTACATGATGTTGCATTCAGGGACTCGTGCCTTGAAGGGGAGAAAACGATCAAAGAAGCTGACGGTTATTTTCCCAGTTGTGCTTGTTTTGCAGCCGTTAATCCCAAGAGAGCATCACCGGCTGGAGGAGTTTACATTAACTCTGACATGTATGCTCCACCTGGAGGTACCCTTGGCCTTGCATTGGGCCAGTGCATCCAGAATTCCAATGAAGTCTGGGCAAGTAGTGGGAAAGGGTTTTGTCAGTCATCATCTAGTAAATGGCATGGTTTTCTCTGTCATTTATGCAGCACAAAATCAAAGCTGTAGGGAAAAAGACTTTCAGACGTGTGCGGAATACTTTAGCCTGGGGGTTAATGTTCCGTTCTTACATACAGATACACTGTATTTAATCCTGTCATGTCATTTATCTTTATCTTTAAAATGATGATGACCAATCATGATTAATTCATTTGAAAAGTGTCATTAATCTGATTAGAAATTTGAATCACTTGTCAAATATGTTATGCTATGTTATGTCCTGACATTTGTGTTTCTGTTAATAAATTTAGACATGGTTTTAAGCGGTGATTAATCATGATTAATTCATTTGAAAAGTGCAAATAATGTGATTACAAATGTCAATTATTTGACAGCCCTAGGAAATATATATAATTGTATCCGGACATTTATCTTTCCTTTAATAAAATACAGTAAACATGAGCATATTTCAATACTTGGTTTGAAATGGTGACTAATCGTGATTAATTAATTTGCAAACTGTGGTCAGTCTGATAATAAACTGTAATCATTTTACAGCCTTGGCATTTATGTTTGTATTATTAAAATATATGTCAGAGAGAGTTGCATATGGTGCTTTGTCATGATTAATTAATTTGGAAACTGTGATTAATTTGATTAAAAAAATGTTTTGACAGCCCCAGCAAATATATATTTAAAATGTCCTGACATTTATATTTGTTTATAAAATACAGTAAAAAGAGGACATTTCAGACATAGTTTTCACTGGTGATTAATCGTGATTAATTCATTTGAAAACTGTGACTAATCTCATTAAAATTGCAATTATTTGTCAGCCCTAGCAAATATATGTCATTGTTTCCTGACCATTGTCTTTTTGTTAATAGAATACAATACAAATGGGCAAATGGGCAAATGCAATACAATACAAAGTATTAAATGGTGATTAATCATGATTAATCAATTTGAAAACTGTGAATAATCCCACCTGTAACAACCCTAACTAATGCAACAAGTGTCTGGTGTGTGTTTTTGGTGATGTGTTTTCCATATTGCCCGGCGTAGGGTAGTATCTTCACACGCACTGGCCCTTAAGGCTGGTTCACATTCTGGGTGAAGACTTTGTACGCAGAATTTTGGTTTGTTTGGGTAACAAAAAGAGAATAGAACTCAATGGGGGGCAAAACACTCATATTTTTTCACGGTCTGTATAAACGTAGTTCATAGCAAATGGGGACAAAATCGTTACAGGTGAGATAAAACGCCACATAAAATGTTAACGTTTTGCTGATTAAGTCGGAAGCGGTGTAGCGGTGACTCACCTGGTCTCTTTTCATTGCGACCTTTGCGGCCCCCACACAACCTTACTTTGGAGATCAGAACCAGGATCTGTTTCTGGCACAAGGACTTGTTGCTCCTCGGACAGGGCTTACGCTTGCTGGCCACCGGTCGGTTGGTCTGGTCGTCCTTGACCGCCCGTTTCTGTCTAATGAGTGAGCTGGCGAGAGCTGCCATCTTCCCACCCCCCTCTCAACTTTGGGAGGGGGGTGTTTTCCTTGGCAGTTCCCTCCTTTCGCCGCTGTGGAGTTGCTTTTCGGCAAAAACTGGAGTAGGACGAAAGGTTTTAGAGAAGCCCCCGCAGGGGAGCCCTAAGTGGGTTAGCAGGGAAGAGTTTAGTAGGAGGGCTCCCTTGGAGATAGAAGAACTGGGCGGGATGCGAGTTCACCTGCAGTCCAATATGCACATCGTACTTATAGTCATGAAGCCAAAGTGCTGCAGTCCCATATTGATAATAACATGAAGGAAGAAATGCTCTAAAAAGGCTAAATATTTGCCATATATTGCTCTCTCAAATCAGTCCGTAGCCAAGTTCATCATGGCAAAAACTGGTCCTACTCGGACTAAGCAGTACAAAAGAGGACTTCCCATATAAAAGGAGTTTTACTCGAGGAAAGGGAAATCATTCCCAATGCTAGGAAGCTCGTAAAGATGCAAGAAAAACCAAAGTGTTGGTCACCATTTGTGCAGTCCACGGGGGTCCAACTTTGCCTCCCATTTAACCGTGGCGGCACCCGAAAAGGATCCGGGAGTCCCAGCGGTAATCCGGCCGACTTAAATCCAGCGGTAGAACAGCAGTCGGTACGCTGGCGACGCTTGCGGGAACAGTGAAGAGACATGGACCCGGATAGAGCGAGACTCCTCTTGATGGCATCGCTCCGTTCCCACAGTCCTCACCAAATCCCACCCCCCACCCCCAGCTCTCCCAGTCCCTCCTGCCCCGCGTCCTCCCCCTCCTTCTCATCCAAAGTCAGCGCGTGGCCGTGAGAGTATGTGCGTGTGGATTCCGCCAGCCGCCATCGATAGAGGTGACATTCATGAGCGCCAGAGAGAGAGAGCGGGAGAGAGAGGGAGGGAAGCTGTGTTGTTTGAGAATGAGCTTGACTGGCAACACGAGACAATAAAGACCAAGTCCCGCATTTGCAGAGGCTGCCGGTTGGTTGTGGTTTTTTGTTTTTTTTAATGAAAAATAACCACAGCGAGACAATGTCACATTGATGGAGAAAGGAAAAGATATCAGGAACTTCTGGAGGAACATCCGATTGTCAAGGGTTGTGAACGATAACGCGATGGGACCAGACATCCGCTATGATGACAATCACCCGTACATCCTCCGACCAATCAACTGCAGAGACATGCACCGAGTATCGCAACACTAGCAACCTCTTGTCTTAAACAACGCCGGAACCTTCGCTACCTCTAGTTTTAGCATGACTGAAGATGACAACGCATCCAAATTGCATTAGCAGCTTGCTAAAATACTTCCAACACATCAGCAAAACATAATACATTCTTGCCATCCAACTGACCTTCTTTATAATGTTTTGTGTAAAACAGAGACGGGAACAACAGCAAATTAAAAGTGAGTTCTTGTTTGTAAATGGAGTATTTATCCTTGTAGACATGAAATAACACCCCGATGGTCACTTTGACAGTGCTATTTTTCTTTGTTCGAATCACATTGCGCGGGCTGCCCTAGCATAACAAGCTACCGAGCGAACTAGTTAGCCTCGCCAATGTAATATTTCTAAACATAAGAAAGTGGACTGGGGAAAGGAAAAACCTACCACTTCCACACAAAATGAGAGGAGAATGTTTTTTTCTGTGTGAATGTTGGACACCAGTCCAGGGTGTACCGCCGCCTCCCGGCCAAAGTCAGCTGGGATAGGCTCCAGCGTGCCCGCGACCCTAATGAGGATAAGCGGTACAGGAAATGGATGGATGGATAGTCTGTAATCTGTGCAGCATGGGAGAAAGTCAGGTGGTGGATTTAAGAACCGTCCAACAAAGTGGGACAACTTGCTGCTCCCAACAAACAACATTAAAAAAAAGCAGAACTTGGGAATTTCTATATATTATATAGAATATATGTATATTATTTTTTTAAAACAAAAATGGCCCATATTTCCAAAATGTATATTAATTTATGTACAATTGACCAGTATATATTAATTCAGTACGCAATTTTCTTGACCTGACACTGGCACCCAGGGTTTGGTACGCACCTCTTCATTTTATAATGAATCAATTTCTTGACTAAGCTGATTGGTTCTTGTCATCATGAGAATTCTAACAATTGTCCAACAGGGCCGTCGGCTGATTATCAACCTGACTTCTGAACAACACAACTGACGCTCCCAACCTCATGAATAAGCCACTAATTCCACTAGTAAACCCTGGCAAGGCACACCTGTGAAGCGAAAAGCACGTCAAGATCACCGAGAGAACACCAAGGCTCTGCAGCTGTCAAAAAAAGTCCAAACCTTTGGACTGTACTGTAAACATGTTTTTATTTACATTTTCAATTATTTTCTGCATTCAGAACTATAACTGTAAAACTAGGAATTAGGGCGCACGATAATTTTGGGGCTAATATGAGGGAATTATGATATTTTTTCTTGCCTGTGACATTAATGGACTGTCGTAACTTGTCCTAGCTCCCGAGCTCGCTCGCAAACAATCACTTCAGGCAAAAGACATTTCACGTGCTAGTTGTGCCAAATGTGTCTTAATGAGAGGGGCACAGCAAGCGCACTCAAAACGTTATCAGCCACCTAAAACGCCAGCGGTGCGGTATTTGAAAAACACAAGTGGTTTGACAGAGACCTCCGTGGTGACACACTGACTGCTCGGAAAGTGCGCCCGAATACAGTGCACCTTGCTGGGCTACAGCAGGTGGCTCCTCCCCCTCTGTAGACTGGTTCTCCTGATAGTAGTGATGTGGTAGTAGTAATGTCGTGATATTTGATTAGGACAAATCAGGATCAATCAATCCAATGCTCTTTTGCCTTCTCCTTTTTTTTTCAAGCCAATTTTCCGAGGAAAGCGGCGTTGGAAGGAAAAAGCAAGGTCAATGCAAAACTTTTGCAACAATGCCGCACAAGGTCAACGCGCGTCGCGTCTTGATTGACAGGTGACAGCGGGTGTTTGGTCCCCCTGGAGAAACAAGGGCATGGCGGGTTGGAAATCACAGGTGAGATAACCTAGTTTGTATTGACAAGTAAAAAGAAGTCATGGTTTTCATCTTTTACATATCATTTTGTCGTTCTGACGTGCACTCTTATGTTCTGAGTTTAGAATCAATCTACTAATGGACATGACGGTCAAAACGCCGCCAAAGCTTGCTCCCCGTTCTGCTTGCGTCACCAACAGGAGGCTTGTTGTGTATTCTTGGGGTGTTTCCGTTTCTGGAGGTTATGAAAATATCCCATCTTTATAATGAAGGCTGGTAAAGAAATTGCCCTTTGGGTCCTTTACTCACAGACAGCATCCAATATTGTTGATGAATGGACGGGGAGGGGGGTCCCATGTTATGGCCCACTAGAGGGCCTAAGCAACGCAACAAAATAACAAAGAAAGAGAAAATAACAACATCATGCAAGCTTGGTCGTTCCAGAAACGTACGCGTGATCATCTGGTTTGGCCGTGGGACCCACCATCACCCTTCAATGACATACGGCGGCCCAAATTCCGGACGTTTTTCAACTCAAACGTCTCAAATATCTCGCATGGAAAGAGTGATGCATTCACAGACATCGAGTGGTTACATTTTTTTTGCCCTGGCAAAGACCTGCAACCCAATGAAGACCACTCCACGAGGTTTTTCGACAACAAAATGATCAGTTATTCCGTAACCCATTCCCGAGTTTTCCTGAAAATGTCAAGCGAATGTTCTAATTATTTTGAACACAAACAAACCGATAAACGTGCTGCGTAATAAATACAATATTTTTGTAGTTAAAGCTAAAAAATCCGTTCTAAATATAACCTTTCACATTATTAGAGCTAAAGGTTACATTTAGAAAGTTTTTTTTTAGGGTGAGGAGCTCGGCCATCCGGGAGGAGCTCAGAGTAGAGCCGCTGCTCCTTCACATGGAGAGGATCCAGTTGAGGTGGCTCGGGCATCTAGTCCGGATGCCTCCCGGGCGCCTCCCCGGTGAGGTGTTTCGGGCACGCCCGGTCGGCAGAAGGCCCCCGGGAAGACCTAGGACACGCTGGAGGGACTATGTCTCACAGCTGGCCTGGGAACGCCTCGGTGTCCTCCCGATGGAGCTGGAAGAGGTCGCCGGGGACCGGGAAGTCTGGACTTCCCTACTGAAGCTGCTGCCCCCGCGACCCGGACCCGGATAAGCGGAGGAAAATGGATGGATGGACTATTAGAGCTCTGCAGACGTGAAAAAACACCCATTTTGCCACCTTTACACTCCAACGATTCATTGTTCACAAAAATGTATATACTGTATACTGCATATATATTTTTTCCCAAGCCTAATTATTGTGCAGTCACCAATTTGTAGTATAATCAATTTCATATCAAACGTACAGATAATATGAAAAAAAACCAGTTCCAACAGTTTTCCCCACCATTTGGATGACTTGGAAAGTGCAAACCGCACCTCCCAGTAGGCCAGGAGGTGCAGCTCATCCATTATCATCGCTGATAAAGACCCGGCACCCCCAGATAAACTCCCCCTGCCGGCTTGGTGGATGTGCAAACCCTTTTGCCTTTGAGAGATTTGGTGTTTTTAATGCTAGAAATGCATGAACGTAGACCACCACAACATGTCCTCCACTGGAAAGTGTTGTTTTGCGATCAGCACGCCATCGGCAGTTCGGAAATAGTCCCGTTGATTGAAACAAATGGCAGATTCATCCACGAAGATCGGACGATTTACATATAGTAATTAAACTACTGGTCGGCCCAGCCCAAAGTACGGTTGGTGTAATGAGCATCCCGGTGCTTTGTACTGCGATGCACAATGGCCGTGGTGAATACTCTGACTCCAGACGTATAAGCATGTTTACATAAGACTACAAACACACACACACACACACACATGCAAAGCCAGAAAGAGTTAAGCACATCAAAACAATTGGCCTAGTTCTGTCTTTGTCTCCCTCCTCCTGTTATCACTCTCTCTCTCCTTCAATCCCCTCTCAGCTCATCACGCTGTCCGCAGATGACGGGAGGCATTCTTTGCTAATCCCCCTCCATTATGCATCCATGTGGAATCTGAAGCTCGCTTCTCGCATACAGAAATTATATTTCCAACGTCCGTGACCCATGGGTGGGTTGCTCATTAGCTGCAGGCTGTACATATCTGTCTCCATTTCCGTTCCGGATCAGTCTATGATAATGAGGTTTTAAACGTGAGAATTCCCCGGCACATGGGGCAAATGTTGTTGGCTTTTTTTTGAGCTCAATAAACACACGGAGTCTTGTTCAACAAGGAGTTGGTTACAGCAACTTTTTGAAAAAAACGCTTTTCAGAAGTCCGGGTGATTGGATACTATATCTGCGAAATAGGCACTGATATCCGATATGGGACTGGATCAAACGGTGTACATTCATGGCCTTCTCTGCTGGCGCATCAGAGTATTTCATTCATTCATTCATTTTCTATGCCGCTTATCCTCATTAGGGTCACGGGGATGCTGGAGCCTATCCCAGCTGGCTTTGGGCGAGAGGCGGGGTACACCCTGGACTGGTCGCCAGTCAATCGCAGGGCACATATAGACAAACAAACATTCACACTCACATTCATACCTATGGACAATTTAGAGCGGCCAATGAAGCTAACATGCATGTTTTTGGAATGTGGGAGGAAAGCGGAGTACCCGGAGAAAACCCACCCACGCACGGGGAGAACATGCAAACTCCACACAGAGATGCCCAACGGAGATTTGAACCCAGGTTTTTCAAGATCTCCTGACTGTGTGGCCAATGTGCTAACCACTCAGCCACCGTGCGGCCCATCAGAGTATTTTTCCATGAAATTGTATTCATTTGTTCCCCACAGTCTATTATCTTTTTCATTTTGTAGCGTTTTTCAAGATTGGACTTCTTCCAGTAGTGCAGTGCTTCTCAAATACAGTGGTACCCCGGGGTACGGATGCTTCTGGTTACAAAAAATTCGGGATAAGATCTTTTTTGTTGTTTTTTGCTTTGGGTTACAAAAATGTGTTCACTGACTACGAAAGGTTGTCAATCTGGTCAAAACTTGTTTTTTGGAATTTTTCTAATCGATCATATTTCCCGCACCATAAGGTGCGTGCTAAAACACACGGCCTACAAAAACCGATGCAAAACAGTGAGTTTGACTATTTAACACTCGCTGTATTTTTTCATCCCTCTTCCCCCACAAATTATTACATTCATATTCTTTATTATGACGTAATGTTCTCTGATTGGTCTATCATACGCAACATTGGATTTGACTCGTGACAAAGCGGTGTATGTATAAGGGACTTTTTTCTATCCAATGAAATTCCAGCTTCTATCTGTTACCATGTAAATGTAATCTTCCCAGGGCTCAGAAGGAATTGTGACCTTCAGTGGGAGAATTAGATTAACGATAGATACTAGATGGAATATAACTATTGCTAACATATTGCAGTAGTATTTTCAGTATAAGTTGCACTTGATACCAAAGAACATGTCTGCTCTTCCTTCAGTTCTCATTTTAAATTCTCTTTTTCTCACCGCCCCCATCTTCACTCCTACCTGAGGTTAAAGTCTCACCGGGTAAATCTGTGGGATTAAACCAGCCTTTCACTGAGAAGGTAAAGATTGCTCGGTGCATGCAAATTCTTGAACGCTTCTGTGTTCCTGCTCTCAGAGAACCCACCTCATCAGATTCTGCCAACACTCAAATAGCTCGCCGCTGAAGCCGGGATAATTGCTTCTTCACAAGTATTATAAAACATTCACTTGTTAAACGGGTTTTCATTTTGGAAATATCTGGAGAGAAAAACGTATAGAAATATTAATGCCTATGATCTGCACCTTCCAAAAATCTAGGAAATTCCATTTTCTTCCGCTTATCCGGGTCCGGGTCGCGGGGGCAGCAGCTTCAGTAGGGAAGTCCAGACTTCCCGGTCTCCGGCGACCTCTTCCAGCTCCGCCGGGAGGACACCAAGGCGTTCCCGGGCCAACTGTGAGACATAGTCCCTCCAGCGTGTCCTAGGTCTTCCCGGGGGCCTTCTCCCGACTGGGCGTGCCCAAAACACCTCACCAGGGTGGCGCCCGGGAGGCATCCGGACTAGATGCCCGAGTCACCTCAACCGGCTCCTCTCAATGTGAAGGAGCAGCGGCTCTACTCTGAGCTCCTCCCGGATGGCCGAGCTCCTCACCCTATCTCTTAGGGTGAGTCCAGCCACCCTACGAAGGAAACTCATTTCCGCCGCTTGTATCCGCGATCTCATTCTTTCGGTCATGACCCATAACTCATGACCATAGGTGAGGGTGGGAACGTAGATCGATCGGTAAACAGAGAGCTTTGCCTTCCGGCTCAGCTCTCTCTTCACCACGACGGTCCGGTACAGCGACCGCATTACTGCAGATGCTGCACCGATCCGTCTGTCGATCTCACGCTCCAACCTTCCCTCACTCGTGAACAAGAACCCGAGATACTTGAACTCCTCCACCTGAGGCAAGACCTCACTCCCAACCCGGAGGGTACAGTCCACCCGTTTCCGACTGAGAACCATGGCCTCGGATTTGGAGGTGCTGAGTCTCATCCCAGAAGCTTCACACTCAGCTGCAAACCGCTCCAGTAAACGCTGAAGGTCACAGCCTGATGAGGCCATAAGGACCACATCGTCTGCAAATAGCAGAGACGAGATCCTAAGGTCACCAAGCTGGACTCCCTCAACACCTTGACTGCGCCTAGAAATTCTGTCCATGAAGATTATGAACAGAATCGGTGACAAAGGGCAGCCTTGGCGGAGGCCAACGTTCACCGGAAACAAGCTCGACTTACTGCTGGCAATGCGAACCAGGCTCCTGCTTCGATTGTACAAGGACCGAATGGCACGTAGAAGCGGACCATCAATCCCGTACTCCCGGAGCACCCCCCACAGGACACCACGAGGGACACGGTCGAATGCCTTTTCCAGGTCTACAAAGCACATGTAGACTGGTTGGGCAAACTCCCACATACCCTCGAGTACCCTTGCAAGGGTGTAGAGCTGGTCCAGTGTTCCGCGACCGGGACGAAAACCACATTGCAGCTCCTCTAACCGAGGTTCGACTAACGGTCGTACCCTTCTCTCCAGCACCCTGGAGTANACCCGAGGTTCGACTAACGGTCATACCCTTCTCTCCAGCACCCTAGAGTAGACTTTCCCAGGGAGGCTGAGGAGTGTGATCCCCCTATAGTTGGAACACACCCTCCGCTCCCCCCTTTTAAAAATGGGGACCACCACCCCGGTCTCCTAGTCCAGAGGTACTGTTCCCGACTTCCATGCAATGGTGTAGAAGCGTGTCAACCAACAAAATCCCCCAACATCCAGAGCCTTGAGGAATTCAGGGCGGAACTTTAACTACCCCAATTACCTCAGCCACGGTGATAGAACTGTCCACGTACGTATCCTCAGACTCTGCTTCCTCTACGGAAGGCATGTCAGTGGGATTGAGAAGGGCCTCGAAGTATTCCTTCCACCGACCAACTATATCCACAGTCGAGGTCAGAAAGCCCCCGTCCGCACTGTAAACAGTGTGAACTGGGGGTTTCTTCCCCTTTCTGAGGTGTCGGACGGTTTGCCAGAACCTTTTCGAGGCCGACCGAAAGTCGTGCTCTATAGCCTCACCGAACTCCTCCCACACCCAAGTTTTGCCTTGACCACCGCCAAAGCCGTGTGCCGTTTGGCATGCCGGTACCTGTCAGCTGCTTCGGGAGTCCCGCAAGCCAGCCATGCTTGATAGGACTCCTTCTTTAGCTTGACAGCAGCCCTAACCACGTGTCCACCACGTTAACCACGTTAACCACGTGTCCACCATCGGGTTCAGGGCTTGCCACCACGACTGGCACCGACCACCTTGCGGCCGCAACTACGACAGACTGGCTCAGCAATGGAGGCACGGAATACGACCCATTCGGACTCAATATCCTTGTCCTCCCTCGAGATGCAGGCGAAGCTCTGCCGGAGATGAGAGTTGAAGACTCGGCGAACGGGAGACTCTGCCAGACGTTCCCAGCACACCCTCACTACGCGTTTGGGTCTACCAGGTCTGTTCGGCATCCTTCCCCGCCATCTAATCCAACTCACCACCAGGTGGTGGTCAGTTGAAAGCTCAGCCCCTCTCTTCACCCGTGTGTCCAGAACATGCGGACGCAGGTCTGATGATACGACCACAAAGTCGATCATAGACCTGCGACCTAGGGTGTCCTGGTGCCAAGTGCACTTATGGACATCCTTATGTACAAACATGGTGTTTGTTCTGGACAAACTGTGATTCGCAAAGAAGTCCAGCAACAACACACCACACGGGTTCAGGTCAGGGAGGCCGTTCCTCCCAACCACGCCCCTCCAAGTAACACTGTCATTGCCCACATGGGCGTTGAAGTCTCCCGGTAGAACTATGGAGTCACCTGCTGGGGTGCTCTCCAGAACCCCTCTGATAGACTCCAAGAAGGCTGGGTACTCTGAACTGCCGTTTGGCGCGTACGCACAAACCACAGTCGGGACCCTTTCCCGAGCCCTAAGGAGTAGGGAAATAACCCTCTCGTTTACTGGGGATGACTCCAGCACAGAGGCACCAAGCCGGGGGGCTAATAATAAGCCCACACCAGCTCGCCGGCTCTCCCCTGCAGCAACTCCAGAGAAGAACAAGGTCCAGCCCCTCTCAAGGAATTTGGTCTTCCACAAGCTCGGGTTCCTTCCCCACCAGAGAAGTGACATTCCATGTCCCAAGAACCAGATTTGGTCGCCGAAGACCAGGTCGCCAGGACACCCGCCCTCGACCACTGCCCAAATCTCATTGCACCTTATGCTTGCCTCTGCAGGTGGTGGGACTGCGGGGAGGAGTTCCCGTGCGGCTTCTTCGGGCTAGGCCCGGCCGGGCCCCACGGGTGAAGGCCTGGCCACCAGGCGCTTGCCTGCGAGCCCCTCCCCTCGGTATCCCATGTCCGGGCGAGGTGCAGTCACTCCTCTTGTTCTTCTTCATTAGGGTCTTCTGAATCACTCTTAGTCTGGCCCGTCACCTGGAACCTGTTTGCCTTGGGAGACCCTACCAGGGGCATAAAGCCCCCGACAACATAGCTCCTAGGATCACTCGGGCACTCAAACCCCACCACCGCAGTAAGGTGGTGATTCACGGAGGGGTAGGAAATTCCAGCTACCAGGAATATAAACACAGTTAAACAAACAGATGATGTTCATTTCAGACCACGTTATAACGCAGAATGTTTGTTTGCAGTGTCGACCAAAAACGCCTAAAACATACAAACCCTGAGCTAGAGACTTAGTAGAGGTAAAATTTTCTGATCTGGTGCACTTTCAAACAGCTAAAATTATGCATAAAGCCCAAAAAATGTAATACAACTCTTCTCAATGAGAGGGGATAAATATGATCTTTGAGAAAAATTCTACTTGAAACGCTTACATGCTAGAACAGTGGTTCCCAAACGTTTTTTGCAGCCCCATCCTTTTGGAGATAAAATGATTTTCAGCGATCCCCCACACACCCTCAAAAAACAGGACTTCATGCTATATCCAGGGATGAATATGCCGTGCACTTTAGAGCAATTCATGGAAATTGGATGGAAATTATGTAGTGGGAACTGTGAAGGGATTTGTCAAGTTCTCATGTACCTCGTGTCCATTTTATTATGAATCCTCTGAGTAGCAACAGAGATGGTCTTCAAAGAAGAACACGACAGTTCTGGGTGGAAAGCGTGAAGCGGAAAATGTAGATTTGAGTGGGAGATATATGCACTGTATTTCTCTGGCTCATAGCTGAAGAGTCCTTTGGGTCACCGGATGAGCACCTCCCAGCACAGATGTTCTGCTGATTTAGCATCAGAATATGCCTAGAAGGCTCAAAGCTAACTTCTGGCACTGAAATCCCTGCTATGAAATCCAGCAAACATCACAGTCGCTTCATCCTGAGCCAGGACTTTTTTTTGAGGGGGTTGGTTCTTCCAATTCTGTTCACAACCTTGGGCATTTAGGGGGATCTGGTTGGCTGGCTGCAGGACGTGGTCTCTACTTTTTGCAGATGATCCTGCTGGCTTCACGGGTGAGTAAATGATGGAAGTACAGGCGGATTGGTTGTGGCATCTGCAGGGATATGGACTTCGTTGTGGTGTAGAGTTGAAAGCTCTCAATGTAAAGTTCAATCTACATTCCTACCTTCACCAATGGTCGTGAGCGTCGGGTAATGACCGAAAAGGAAAGATCACGGGTACAAGAGACCGAAACACGTTTCCTGCATAGGGTGACTGGCTGGAGTTCGCCCTTAGAGATAAGGTGAGAACCCATTTGGGAGAAACTCCGGGGCGGCATCGCTCAGGTGGTAAGAGTGATCAACTTCCAACCTGAAGGTTGCTGGTTCAATCCTTCATCAATGTCGAAGTATCCTTGTGCAAGATACTGAACCCCCAGTTGCCCCGGGTGCTGCGTCATGAGTAGGTAAATGCGGAAACGGTGTCAAAGTGCTTTGAGTGCCTTAAAGGTGGAAAAACTGTATACAAGTGAGAGACCATTTTACCATTTAAAACTACAGCTCCTCTCCACTGACTGGAGCCAGATGAGGTGGACTGAGCATCTGGTCAGGATCTGGACACCTTTCTGACCCAGTGTTCAGGGCACGTTGGGAGGCCTCAGGGAAGACCCAAGACACGTTTGAGAGACTATGTCTTTCAAGTTTCCTTCCTGGGAAACTGGGTCTGGGTTCTCCCGTAGAGATTGAGTGAGAAGGGGGGGGAGAAACCCGCAGTAGAAACACTACACCTCTGCATTAAGAAGAGGCGGCTCGGGACGCCTCCTTGGGGAGGTGTTCAGGACACATCCAACCAGTAGGAGGCCTCAGGGAAGAACCAGGACACGTTGGAGAGACTATGTTTTTCAACTGGCAAAGCAGCTGGGAAGAGGTAAGTCTGGGCTTCTTGTTTGTGGCTTCTACGTTCCCAACCCGACCTTGAATAAGCGGAAGAAGATGGACGAGTGGACGGAGGCTTGGTTTTGCAGCATCGTTAGCGAGACCTTCTACAGTCTCGGTCGGCAGATATTCAGCTTCAGGCCTTCACGTAATAAAACCTGCCTCTTTCGCCCCACATTTGTTGAGTTAAATGCTCCCACCACACAAAACTACCTGCTTATTTTCTCTCAGATCAAAGGACATTCCGCTCTTCTTGGAGACCCCGCCAACAATTTGCAACACTTGTTAAAACAGGCTTTGCTTGCGATCCTGTGACAATTACTTGCTTCGACGAGTTTGTCAGGGGAAACAGAACCGCCATCTGCTCACACATGATGCGAGGTGAGGAGCAACGGAGATTGGTTTTCTCTTTTATGTTTTGGACCCGCAGTGGCAAGATCTGGGAAATGCAGTCCAGTTGCAGCGAGCGTGCAGGCACCCCCATGCTGTAAGATGGCTGCAGGTGCAGAAATGTTGTCGGTGGAGTCTTTGCCTACTTTTATGATGAACAATGCTGTCTAACCGGCACGGTTCGGTCTGCTACGGCGTAATCCCGACCCGGGTTTGTTTGCCATTGCTCCTCTCTCATCAAGGTGCAGCGGATGCGTGTCTTTGGGTGTGCATGCAGTTCTGTTCATAAGCACCATCCATTTCCAGCTGTCACACATACCAGGTGGTCTTACCAGGGCGCCGTGAGACCGCTGCTTTTTTTTCCCCCCCCCCGGAATGTCGTCCTCACACTCACATCTGCAGACTCGGGTTGGATTTCTATATTAACGGTAAAAAAAAATGTGCATCGAGAGCTTTATATAAAAGCATTCACGGATGCCAGCGGACATTTTTAGTCAGATTACAGCTCGAGACATAATGCGTTTACACCCAGACGGCGCGTGCAGGATTATGGTGCGGCCTCCGTGCTGCAAGTAAATTAATAACTAAGAATTTCTCTGACATGAATGTGACCTTTACGGACGCAGAGGCGTGTAATTGGGCTTGAAAGTGAGATATAGTAAGTAAGACTAGCATATGAAGTATGTCATCATGAGCTAAATAGGAATTCTTTTTTTTGTGTGATGATGATGGTGGTTGGAAGTTTGTGAACGCAACCAAAAAGATTTGGGGAGTTTGAATCTCGATTCAACCCCTCTTGATTGGCTGATGAAATGGCTGGCTCCTCCAGCGGCGTGCAAAGCTGTCATCTTTATTATCCAAATTCCAGCCAAGATAACAGCAAAATGCAAACACATACAAAAAAAGCCCTCATTGCATTTGTAGTGGTTAGTTCAATGCAAACCCTTAAAATAATAAAGGCGTGGGTGCGTTGGGCGAGAGGTGGGGTACACCCTGGACTGGTCGCCAGCCAATCACAGGGCACATATAGACAAACAAACATTCACACTCTAATGGACAATTTAGAGCGGCCAATGAAGCTAACATGCATGTTTTTGGAATGTGGGAGGAAAGCGGAGTACCGGGAGAAAACGCACACACGCACGGGGAGAACATGCAAACTCCACACAGAGATGCCCGACGGAGATTTGAGACCCAATAGAGTCTAAGATGCCAATGTTCTTGGCTATGACTGTATATAGTCATCCAAAATATTAAAATATTCAGGACTGAGTTCAACATCTCAGTTTAGATAATTACACATAATTTATTAACAGCTGTGTTCATCCAAAACAACCCACTTTATACAGCCATGGTCAAAAATATTGACATATTTCGCCGAAAATGTGCTTCTTTGCCATGACATGCCATGACTGTATTTTCAAATTCATCTCTCTGTGGAGGCAGAACTCGAATCAGCCCAGTCTCTTTGTAAAAATAAAAAAAAAACACCATAGCAGTGTGCGTAGTTGAGCCGAAGCTTCCACGTTCTTCACAAGTTCTGTTTGATGTTGCACGGCTCTGCTGCAGGACAGCCTCTCGGACCTCTCAGGGAAGCTGCACCGCATTCATGGATATTGACTTGTGCTACTGTGAGAATAGCGTGATGATGCTATCGCGGTAGTGGAAAACTAACAGACAATTTGCATTAGCCCCGGCAAGGGGCAAGGCTGTGGGGTCTCCCTCACGGGCTGTATGTTTTTGTCAAAGAGGGATTGGAATTACAGGGCCACGTTCGGGGACGTTCGTGTTTCAAGTGCTAAGGTAGAGTGGGGCTAAGTCATGTTTGGATGAGAAAAATGTCAAAAAAAAGTGCTTTTTTTGTTTGTTTGGTTCTTCTTTATCTGTGCCTACAAAGCAAATTCGGGAATAGTTTAATGCAGAGGCAGAAAAAGCAGGGAAGTTCAGGTGCGGCAACTTTTAAATCCGGCTTTAGGTGTACTGAGGTATGCCAGGGTACAAAATGAACCTGCCTGCCAGTGTGTGTGTGCCCGTGTGTGTTTGTGTGTCTGGGTAGTGCTGCCAATCTGTGTTGTGAAACCTAAGTTGGCCAAGGGAATGCATTTCGGAGGATTCACTTCTGGGTCCGCAGAGGACACAGGTTTAGGTCAAAACATCAAAAAAGCTCAAGCCAAGTATGAAAAAAACCAAACATTTAATCCCATTCTTGTTTTTTCATGCTTTTTATGACATAAACTAAAGAAGCAGGATATGCATGATTTCATTTGGCATATTGACAACGTAGCTGCCTGATGCAATGGTTCTGTGGTCGGTGTCAAACCCAAAGCTTGGGGGGGCAGATTCGGTCCCCCCACATTGTTTTTCGTGGCCTGCGAGAGCCTAGAAATAATGCATTGTTCCATCAATTTTGACGGAAAAGCTTGACAGACGGGCTTGCCTCTACCTTAGATTAGAGCTGTCCTATCTGGTCTTTGAGCATGAACTGACGAAGCCTGCTCTAATGAGAGGCGAAACGTTTTCTCAGAAACAGTCCAGTTGTGATCGATTTCAATGACCTGGATTATGACATGCTTCTGAAAGCAACCATAACCAATGTGTCCCCCAGTGAAACTGAGTGTTCAAACCCCAGCTTTGCACCATCACTTGACCACGTGGGATTGAACAAGTCAATTGGTTTATATGAATTCAGTCCTGCATTATGACAAGTTCAAAGTATGTTGGACTTAAAACCATCAACTAGGGAGCGCTTCGGCAAAAAAAAAAACATTTAGAAAATAAATGATTGCATAAGAAGGTCAGCCAAGCCACTAGTAAGTAACCATGTGTAACACTGAGTATCTCTTGTAGTACTAAAGTCCCTAAGAATGGAAAATAAACAATAGAAGAAACATGAGATTCTGCAATTATGTCTAATAAACAAACCAAGGTCATTGATAGTGTAGTGGTTCCGTCCTCCAGTTCGTAGTCTAGTCCGCCAGTCCTGAAGGTTGTCCGTCTTTTCACCCAAACACCCTGTGATCCTTTCCTGTGTTACTGCACAATATCTGTTTAGCCTGTACTGTGGAACCTTGGTTTTTGTCATTCATTTGTTCCAAAGGGTCACACAAAAACCGAATCAACTTATCCCATTAGAAATATTGTAAATCCACTCATTGCAATCCAACACACTGGTCCGCCTCACTACGTGTCCCAGGTAAACCATTCCCAGTGAAAGGAATGGTTTAACAAATAGAATGCAAATTCTCTCTTGAGTTTGATAGTGTCTTTTTTATCTTCTCAGAGTTTTGGCACTTGCAACCTGAAAAAAAAGCAAGTTCCATCTAACAGTCCAAAATACGCAGTGCCCTTGGACCCTCACGTGCTTGAAAAGAGGAAGGATGGAGACAGATAAGGAGTTGTCCATCGTTCTATGAACTAATATATCAAACGTGAGCTCAATAAATCCTCCCCACTTGGTGATTGGCTGTGTCGTGTCATGTGGTAGGAGTTACAATGCATGTCGGTGTAGTTCCTGCGTGCATAAACTCCGTTTACGACCTCAATGACTGGAAGAGCTGGCAGTAAGCTGTGTTGATTCAAATAAGTCTTCTGTGCTGTAAATTCCCTTAACGTTGCGCTGGTGTCAAAACAATTGAATAGTAGGTCTGAGCTAGTGCGCGTTCAAGTATTTTGCTGAAAGTGGATGAGAACTGAGCAAAACAGCGAGACGGAAAGTCCTGGTATGAGCCATAAGCTGCAAGGCAGTCCATTCAAGTTCAAGCACAAGCCCAAAAGACGCCACATTCATTGGAGAAATGTGTGGGAAATGTTGCCTGCCATTTTCCCCCCGCCGCCATCCTGAATTAATCACACTTGATGTGCTCATGGGGATGGACTGTGACGCCAAATATCTGACATCACATGTGAACTGTTACATGGAGTCCGGTGCTCATGTCAGTGGTAAGTAGCTATTGGATTGGCAACCACAGCCACCACGGAGCGGGTGGTTTTCTAGCCAAAACTGCCCGCTTTAATCCACCATCTCCGTCCTCTCAATTCCCACGGAGGACAGCCAAATACTGGTTTATCCCGCACACTCATCTGTTGCCACATTAAGCCGATCTCTGGGCAGAGGCCTTGACTCTGCTTGCAATTAAATTAAAATGATACCTTTTGCTCTCACCATGCAGAAACATCTCAACAGATGCCACTCTTTCTCGTGGTCTGGTAGTGTTTGAGCGCACTGATGTACTCTTGTGCACAGGCACGCAGGCAGAGGGGATTTTTTTTTAATGTTGCAATTTAACAGGCGATGCAAGAATGTGGCTTCTATCGTGTGTACCAGGGAATTGGATCATTAACTGGTGGACCGCGGAGTCCGAACCCAGGCAGCATCCATCCAATACATACCTGATGCTACGCAGCCAATCAAATCTGGGCATCCGCGTTAAACACTGTGACTCTAAAATCTAT
Source organism: Oostethus manadensis (assembly GCA_024372805.1). NCBI lineage: Eukaryota > Metazoa > Chordata > Actinopteri > Syngnathiformes > Syngnathidae > Oostethus > Oostethus manadensis. The sequence continues at coordinate 712,108 of QODF01000173.1, forward strand.
AAAGATGGATGAAAAAGGACAGATGTGAAAGATGGATGAAGTTCACGTGAGAAAAAGGTCGGTAGATATGGATAAAGTGGCCAGCAAGAAAAGAGTGATAGATATTGGTAAAGTGGACAGCACAAAAACAGTGATGGATATAAATAAAGAGAACAGCAAGAAAAGTGTGATAGATATAGATAAAGTTTACAGCAAGAAAAGAGTGATATATATATACAGTTGATAAAGGGAAGAGCAAGAAAAGTGTGATAGATATAGATAAAGCTGACAGCAGCAAGAAAAAAATGACAGACATGGATAAAGTGGACAGCGAGAAAAGAGGGATAATGTGAATAAAGTGGACAGCAAGATAAAGTGATAGGTAATTATTAAGTGGACAGCAAGAAAAAAGTGATAGATATAGATAAAGTGGCCAGCAAGAAAAAGTGATAGGTAAGGATAAAGTGGACAGCAAGAAAAGAGTGATAATGTGAATAAAGTGGAGAGCAAGAAAAGAGTGATAGATATGAAAAACAGGGAAAAAAAGGAGATTTTCTCCTTCCCGTCTGCTTGCTCCTCTGCCCTCCCTCATCCCGGCCACGGGCAAAGGACAGAGGACAGCGGGACAAGTGAAAATAAAAGTAAATACAAATTGTGTTGGAAAAACAGAGAGGAGGACGGTGCTTCCAAGGTGAAACCGTGAGAGGAAGCGCAACGTTTAGGACCAGACACACCCACTCAAGGCTAAACTCAGGTCATAGAAAATAGGCAGTCTCCGAGCACGGATTGAACAGTTCACCCGAATCCTCATCCTGTGGTTCTCACTCCTAACTTAAGGGTGTCCAAATTGCTGCTCGGGGGCCATTTTCGGTAAGGGGACAGGACCAAACCTTAGCTGGAGGAAATGTTCTGTATTTGGACCTATGTGAATTTTCCCTGATCTGTACGGTTCTTTTCCTACGTGTCCGTAAGGTTTGACAATGCCAACTGAAACGTGATTCAGTGAAACTGAGACTACGGAATTTAGTTTTTGCTGCAATTTGGAATGTTTCCTGTGGCTTTGCTGCGCTTTCTTTCAAAGGGTGAGTGAAACTGTAGTCGCCCAACTTCTCCACTAGGTAGAGACTCCATGCACTAGATAGGGCGACTCCCTCTCCTCCAAGTGTGCCTTCGTCCTCTCGTACATCACAATGCATGGGAATGTCTGTTTTGCATTTACCTAAATGCATGTGTCATGCACCAGTATTTGATGCAGTAGTAGCCCGTGTTTCAAAGCCTCCCAGTGATCGGATCTAATTGGTTGATAGCGAGTGGAGAAAATCGATAGACACTTCAGTTGAACAAATTGAATTCCATAACTGCAGAAACAGAGAGCAGGTTTCCTCTTCAGTGAGTCTTGCAAAACCGAATACAAAATGCAATGCAAACTACAAGAAACGTATCAAAACTTTCTGGGCCAAACATCAATGTGTTTTAGGTACAGCGAGCTTTTCATCGCTGCAACGGACTTTTCCACTTTGCTTAATGTTACCTGCGTCTGGGAAATGGTTGGAGTAGGCTTCCTTCTCGAATTACTGCCCCTGTTTTCAGACTGCAGCCCATCCAGTGCCCCGTGGCTTAAAGGCTAATTTGTCACGCCCTGCTCGGAGTTTTCCTGCGTCTTTGTATACCTGTCTTTGCATGCATCATTCCCTCACTACACTACTTTGTCTTTGACAACTTTGCTTCATCTCTCTTATTTCTGAAATGCATGACATGACGTGATGCGAAATGTCCGAATTGGCAGGGATTGGTCGTGTTCCTGATTAGCATGCTGGTACGAGAACCGGCATTTGTTGGCCAAAACGGAACCATACGAAAACTGGAGTGTTGCAAACCAAGATTTGAGTGCATTTCTCAAAATGTTGACTGAAAAGCGATGAGTATGCCTTTTTCTTGGTCGTAATCTGTGATGTTATTTCACGACAAGCACCTAAATCCACATCATGCAAGCAATTAAGAGGTCGTAAAGGGCACGGGTGAAGAGGCAGGACATTTCATGCACAGCAGGAAAATAAAAATGAAAGAAGATAGAGAATAAGAATGATGACTTATTATCCCGTTGACTCATAATCCACTTTACAATAGTTCCCTGCACCGAAGCAATTTTACTTCAAAGCTTCTGAACCGGGGCCAATTATGTTGCATGCAAGAGTTCCTTTCCAAACTGAAACACAAAAGTTGTCAAAGGGAATGCTAATTCGTTTTGAGTTGCACCCAGAAAATACATAATTTACCTGGTTAGTGATTGTGGGCATGTTCCATTCATCAGTCTTGTAAAAAAAAAAATCGTATGTGATCATCTCATCTAGACTGAGTTGCGGAGTGTTAGCATTTGTAGCAGCATGAGTTGAGGCTGACAGCAGCTCCTGTGTGCCATCGCAGTAGTCTTCCACACTGGCCACTAGGTGTCAGGAACGTTACATTGGGACAACAGCCACCAAGTGTGTTGTTGCTAACTTGTGAGTTGATGTAAAGTCGTATTTATGTCTAAGACTTCTTATGTTCTATTATTACGTCAACTATATTGCGTAATGCTAAAACGTATTTAGAAGGTCCAAAACAGGGTTGTTTATGTTTTAACGCTTGTGCGATATTTTTTGGCATTGTATCAATGTACACTCCTGCCTGTCCACTGTTGTGTATGTGTTTTACTTTTCAATACTTTATTATAAATAAATATTTTGGTAGGCATTTTTGGGAACGCAAATGTATTGCTCTTTTGGACACGTATTGTTTGGAGAAGCCAAACTCTTTACCTAGGTGGCCCCCGAAACTCACCGAAACTACTTTCCCCATCACCAACACCCGATCAGAACAAAGTGTGGGGTAAATCGCTGTCGATGCACTAAACTGGTGATGGGGATGTCATACAACTTCATGTCAAATAATTCCAATAAACGCCAATAATTCATCACTTTAAGCTTAGAATAAGTAAATTGGAGTGGCTAACTAGTTAGCTCGCCAGCTTGCTAAGCTAGCGGAAGCCATCTTTTGTCCCTGCAGTAATAACGTAGCCCGCGCAATGTGCTGTGAACAAAGAATAATAGTAGTGTAAAAGAAGTGGGGGGTAAGTCTGATGCTGGCTGATGGGGATATCATACAACTTCATGTCCACAAATCCCAACTCTCCCTTTAAGAAAGTGTTTCAAAAGGAGTGGGGAAAAAGGACAAAGAAGTCCCCAAAATTACCACTTCCACACAGAATAAGAGGATAGTTTCAATCTCAGCCGTGATATGTGTGCTGGGCTCTGCTGGCTCAGTAGCCAGTCTCTGTGCAGTGTGATGGGATTTATACAGAGTGGTTTGTATTAGGGGCACATGACGGGGCTAAGGTTATGTAATTTTGGGTCACCTAAACATCCACACTGCAGCCCGAGAAGAGTGTGTGTGACGCTCGCCGCTTCATCCTCTACCTTTAGCATTCAAACCTCACCTTCTCCCGAAGTCCCTTCACCCCAAATTACTCCTCATCGGCATTTCACCCTCATTAGTGCAACTTTCCCTGCTGGTTCTGAAGATGAAAGTGACCTCTTGTGGAAGCAGAACCAAGGGAGGCATGGGGGATTTCTCGCTGAGACTGCTGAGGTTTCTCTGCCCCTGGCCGTGGGAGGGTATTTGTGTGTGGCGGTGGGTGGATGGCGGGATGGGAAAGGGCTGGAGGGGTAGGGGGGGGTTCTCTGAACCACATTCTGCTGATTGCTGGAAATCATACCCTCTAACTTCCCCCGCGACTCCTGGAGACAGGCTGGAGCGAGGGAGCATTTTCACTGGGTGGCAAGTCTCAGAGACACCGGGAGACGGACACTTAAGGGGGGGAGGATGTGACAAGAGAACCTGCTTGCAGACAAACAGCCATTGAGAAGAAGGAATCACACCTACACACCTATTCTCCCAGTAACACCTGACCAGTGACCTGGCTGGTCCACATTTATCCGCTCATCTTCGCCTCCAATCCCGGTGTCCCTCTCCTTCCTGATAGTCCCAGCTGCACACCGTGACTATCTCCCCCCAACAGAGCCACCACAGGATTAGGGAAAGCTGGGGAAAAACCTGTCAGACAGCGCCACCTGCAGGGCAAAGGATGCAGCAGCCTCACCGATGTCCTTGAGACATGACGAGCAAGGACATTGCTCGGCTCGTTTGTCAGGAGTCATGGGGAGAAGATGGCAGAGGGAGTCAATAAATAAACCCTCGTGGCTGCCATGTTATTGTGCCGCCATCAACATCTGCATGATGCTACGCCTCATATGTTGTTTAGTATGCTTGGTGTGTTTGCACAAAGGCTACCACACACACCCGGGTGTAGCAAAACCGGTTTATGACCTTCTAAGTATGGTTTTAACATCATTGGAGCCCTCTAGACATGAAATAACACCCCTATAGTCACCTGTACTCTGCAATACAGTACACATAATCAGAGGAAACAAGCCATTTAAGGCATAAATAGGACTCGTACTCGCTTGTGTTGCAATAAATGTGCGGGGGACAGGATGTGACTATCTTGGAGGGGATTACTGCTGCAACTCTATCCAATGTTTTTAGCAGGGATTTTTATTCAGGATTAACAGGTCTGTGGCGAGATCTTTCAAACCTGCAATAAAAGTCTGGCGCTTGTGTGTCCCACCGAACATTACAGTAACGTTTCTGACCCCTAGCGGCAAGCGTAGAATACTACGTAGCATCTGGTCTTTGAATCCATCTTCTGAAGGCCTCGTGTTTGTATTGAAATAAGTTTTACTCTGCGTAGTTTAGGCAAAGAAATACATAACATCTGCTTGGTTGAGTGAAAAAACGTAATTGTCGGCAATAAAAGAGTCCACATCCGGGTGGTAAACTTTCCAACTGGGCCCAACTGGTCTTTTTTTGGCTCATGTGACTCGTGAGCGTTGCAACGGCTTTTGTGTGAGTGGGGGGGGGATTGCGGTAAAGATGGTGTTATCACGCTCGCATTTTCTCCTACTGGTCACCGGAAGTTCAACGTGGCACTTCATGGCAAAGAAAGCTTTTGCTGTTGCTTTTGGAAAATACAAACGTCTTCTTGTAAATGTCCTTTTCATAATATTATGACTTTATTCCCATACTATTTGGAAATTATCCCCCCATGTTATTTCCCCAACCTTATTTTCAACGCTGTTGGTTTAGTTTGCTTTTTATAAGACATTTTTAAAGGCTTTTTTCTTTCATATTTCAACTTTATGCTGCTAAAATGACTTCCTTTTCTTCTCATAATATTATGAGTTTCTTCTGATTAAATTGCGATTTTGTTTCTGGTTAAATGATTTTGTATTATTAACGTTTCTTATTTATTATTTTATTATTATTATTACTAAATCATTTCTTCTCATAATACTTTGACTTTATTCCAATAATATTTCGACTTTATTCTACCAAAATAACGTCATTAAAACTGTGAAATTACAATTTTTTACATATATTTGCGTTGTTTTTTTTCAATTCCAGGTTTCCTATTAATATTTCTAGAACGTGCTGTGGACCACTAAAAAACAACCCCGTGCTAGACAAACAATATTTTTTTTTGTACTATTGACGTTCTGTCGCTACAATTGCCCGCAGACATTTGCTAAATAGGCTTGATTTTATTCAATGCAATATTAATAGGACTGTTTTAGATATAGCACATTAATCCTCTCCGACGGTCTTGTTTTATTTTATTCCATCCACTTGTATTCCAGCTAGGATAAAGGCCCTTTGGCAAATTTGGTTCCAATGCCGGGAAGTAGGACACGGCGGCGCATTCATTCAGTCTGTGATCCATATTTGGTATTCCGACGGCAGCCCCAAGTCCTGCTGGTACAGACAATACAGCGTAGTATTTGTGTACAGTACAACTCCTGCACGGAAGCTTTCCCGCCTGGCAACCCGTTTTTTTCCCTAGGCTCTGTCCCTTCCGTCAGGACGCAGACGCCGCGGCTGCAGCGTCGTTTTCCTCCGTTGGGGGCGTGATGGGTGCGGGGCCGGCGCTAAGTCACTCCAAGAATGGGAACTGAACGACGCAGAGCGGGCTTGGCAGATCGACAGCGTTTCACTGTGGAGGTTTTAAAGCCTCTAACGTGATTTCCCTCATCCTATTAAGCACACAGCTATGGGTAGCCAGACTGCTAGGGCTTGGAGGGAGGGGGTGTGAAAGATAGGAAGGGGGAATTGAGAGGGAGAGATTAAAAGAGTGTAGAGAACAAATCCTCATTGGGCTCATATTTCTATCCGCAGTCGGGCCTCTCAGCGTTCTCTCCATCATCCCTTGTAGATCGGACCGGATGACCTTTCATTGATTGCCCGACTCCAAATCCTCACGTGCACAGACGCGCACACGAGAGCCAACCTTTCCGCTTTGCAGGAAATGAGGTTTCCTGGGAGAGGGATGTGGCGACCATTAACAGGTGAATGTTAATGGTGAACGGACGTGAAGTTGAAGCCTTCTTCTTGTATGTCATCTACAGTACATACTGTACAGTGGTGTTCAGAACTGTAGCGGTGCAGTGTGACTAACCAGCTCAGTCGCTGTAATGAGTTTATTTTTATTGCTACTGGTCACGCACGTTACCGGCAGGTGCAGTAGATTCTCGGGAAACAAGACCCAGCATTCCAGACATGCACGCTCTTACGCTTGTGCAATTGGGCAGTTAGTTGGAAGGGGGGTGCTCAAGAAATAGCAGTGTCTGCCGTGGACTTTACAAACTCAAATCTATTTTGTACAAACTTTTTCTTCGTTTCTGGGATTTGGCAATCCTGTGAATGACGATCTGTGCGGCATGGAGTCCGCCAACTTTCCACTGTTATTGCACTCCAAGATTCTTCAACAACATTCCACAGGTCATTAACATTTTCAACCCCACACGTTCTCTGTTGGATTAAGGTCCGGGGATTGGGCTGGCCCCTCGATAACTTTAATTTTGTTGGTTTAGAACCCAGACTTTGCTGGTGTGTTTGGGGTGATTGTCTTGTTGAAACCGCCATTTCAAGGGCATGTTCTCTTCAGCATAAGGCAACATGATCACTTCAAGTATTCTGACATATGCAAACCGATCTACGATCCCTGCTATGGGATAAATAGACCCGACCCCATAGTAGGAGAAACATGCCCATATCATGATGCTTCACTGAGTTTGGAGGTCTTCTCACAAACTGTGCGCAGCCTTTGGACCCACAAGGAACAATTTTACTCTCATCAGTCCACAAAATGTTCCTCCGTTTCTCTTTAGGCCAGTTGATGTTGTTCTTTGGCGAATTGTAACCGCTTTCGCACATGCCTTTTTTTAACAGAGGGACTTTGCGAGGGATTCTTCAGAATTAAATTAATAGATTAATAGCTTAGCGTCACACAGACGCCCTCAATCTGTCACAGTACTTACAGGTAACTCCAGAATGTCTTTGAGCATCCTCGAGCTGATCATTGGCTGGCCATTTTGGTAAGTCTTTGATCCATTTTGGTGGTCAAAGTACGCTGTTCTTCTGGACAAGGTCTTGAATGACCCATTTTCCTTAGGCTTCCAAAGAGAAATGCGTGTTCGACAAGTTTCGTCCATAAGTAGGGGCCACCTGCGCAGCCTTAAGAGCGTGCACATCGTGAATGTGTTTTCTGAGAATCTACTGCATCAATATTTCCGCTCTATGAACATTTTACACTCTTGTTTCAACTTTATCACACCTAGCTGGGTGGTTCCGTTCGGCCCGTCGGTGCTGTCTTGCAGCAGGCTCCTCTCGAGAAACAGGAGCATCTACTCCCCTAGAGAAATAATTCCTCACTAATGTGCTTCCACACACGGATTTAAAACTCTGCTGTATGCTGGTATTGGTCTTTGTTCACACTCATACAGAGAGCAGACAATTTGTTGCTCTGGACAATCTTTATTGATAGAAAAAACAGAGGCTGAATACGGCCTGTTAGGACTCAAATATATGCTTGTATAAGCACATTTTTTGCCGAAATGAGCAATAATCCAGCATAAAATGATTAAATTAATGTAAGGGTCCCTGACATGATCCAGCAATGTTGCTTAAATATGTAATATATTGTTTTCAATTATGTTCTACATTGTTTGACTTTTGAAAGCCATCGGTAAATTCCCAAAAATGACATTTACAGTTGATGGACCAGCTCACAGCTCAGCCTTATTTCCGGAAGTGACGTGAAAACAAACAAACGCTTCTTGAGGTAGATGGTCGACTTGGTGAGTATGCTTTTCATCAAAATAGTGGACATGCCAAAATGTCGCGTTGCTGCTGGATGTTAACATGGTCCGAGCGACGAGGACAGTTTAAGACAACAATGGACAAAGCAAGTGAAGAGAACAAAAGACAGATGGACGCCCACCTCGAGTTCCATTCTTTCAGTGATCATTTCACCGATTACTTCTTCAAATGAACGCCTTCACAAGAAGCATTTGGCTTGACAGTACAGTATAAACGCATTTTGAAAAAGGATGCTGTTCCGCCAGTACACAGGGAAAAAAACAACAAGAATTACAACCACAATGTCAAAGAGTAAGTCATGTCTTGCTTACATAAGGTCTTCTAAACACTCTTCCATAATAGCAACAAGGCCGCAAAGCAGTATAAATGTTGTATAAACATTTTTTCACTGTAACATGCTTAGTGTGGTGGGGTTGAGGCAAACATTTATCAGCAACGTGTGGAGTACTACATGTCTTTGAATGCGTCTTCTGAATGCCTTTTATTTGTAATTTGCTTGAGTTAGCCATTTTTGTGCTTGACAATGCTTCATGTGGGCAAAATATGTAACATTTGTTTCAATATGTGTACAGGTATACTTATGAGCGATATTAGGCCGTATTCAACCGTTCATTAATATATTGTTGACCAAATGCTGCAAAAAATGTTCCACCCCTGCTGGAACAACAGGCTTTTTTGCCGGTTTGAACAATCTCACAACAGGCACAGTACTGCCTAACTACTATTACCGTCGCAGCCGTAATCCACGCCATGCTAAAACTCTGAACCCCCGACGTCAGTACTTGTCTGCCCCTCACTCAGCTACCCTAGCGCCGGAACACACAGTCATTATTCGTGTCTTAAATGGCAAAGGTGACTATAGGGGTGTTATTTCATGCGTAGAGGGCTCTAAAAATGTGAAAAACTGTATTTAAAGGGTCATAAACATGCCCTAAATACAAAGATGTATGATTTAGAAACAAAGAATCCTACTCTGTGGAAATTCACTTATCATGGTCGTGTCTGGAACCAATCCACCGTGATAAACAAGGGTTTACTGTGTTCCGTTTTTTGGGCGGCCATGTAACAATCTCACCTTTCCATTTTCACAGCACACCAAGTATCCTTGAGGAAGCTGTGTCCCGTGCAGTGTCGCCATGGTGACTCTTCCCACACCGGGACGGCGAGGAATGAATGAGCACTTAGACAAAACGAGTGGCCTTGGCTGGCAATGATGAAGACCGTCCTCTCATTTTGAACCGAGGAGATTGTTTCTCAATTACTGGAGCCATCTTCTCTGATAGGTTCATCTGATAGTGTCTCTGCCGCAGTGCCTCTAATTTATTTAACTCTCGCTCTTGCAGACAGTTGCAAATCAGTTCATTTACTAGATCGACCCACGAAAGCCTGCTGAGCTCTAATACTTCACAACACAACACGAGCCTAACATTTTCCAATGGGGTCCGGCTGGGAACAGACTCCATTTTTACAATAATATCAAGGAACTGCAGTAGGCAGGTCCTCCCAGACGCAAACTAAGTGCTATACTTCACAACAAAGACCTTACATTAGACAGAAAGGGCTAGTTTCGGGTGTGCAGGAAGCACAAAAATCCCTATCAGTGTGTGATTTGCATTGCACGAGTTTGATCAAAGTGCTTCCAGACTAGTAAAAATGTTAATTGTGCAGCCTCTAGTTATGCAGCAAGACAGTTTTAGGCTCCAGGACAGATTACATGTTTTGTGCGTCCCGTTAAACGAGTTAATTGAGGTCAAACACCGCCATTAATTTATATCTAATTTTTTCAAGATTTAAAACTTCAGGGAATTGAGTGCAATGTGTAATGCCAAATGTCCCTCCTAGTTATGTCGCATTCCGTATATATTTTTATAACATTTCCTACCGTCATTACATTGAATTGACCGACAATCACCAAGTACATAACACCGAGACAAAATAAAAGATCATGTAATGTTCCCAGGGCCTTCACATTCAGTAGTGCTGGCCTATGTCACTGAAACACTTTTAGCAACGGGGCTGTTTCTTTAAACCAGTCAGGGCCAACTGGCAGGCGTGCAGTAAGAAAGCCTATGCCAAACACTCCAACCTACCAGTGGGCTTGAACGCATCACCACACAAACAGCTCAGTACCTAATTGACTGAGGTAAAAGGTGAGACAGATGCAGACAAATGAATATTTGACCAAGTGTACTTGTTGATTTGTCCTAATCAAATATCATGACATTACTAGTACCACATCTGTACTATCAGGAGAACCACAGTATACAGGGGGAGGAGCCAGCTGCTGTGGCCCAGCAAGGTGCACTGTATTCGGGCGCATGCCCCGAACAGCCAGTGTGACTTCACTTAGATCTCTGGCAAATCCTTTGCACTTTTCCAGCGCCGCGGCGATAGGTTTTTAGGTGGCAGATAAGGTTTTTTGTATTCTCCAAGGATTTTTTCCACTCGTAGCGGACCATTTGGTACAAGTAGCATGCAAAATGTCTGCTTCGGAAAATGAATGTTTACGAGTGAGCTCAGGGCAAGTTACGACAGGCTGTTGACGTCACAGGCAGGAGCTAAAAGTAGCGCTTGATTTGCTCACCGACACAGGACGGGTAATCTCACCTCACTGGAGTGTTTGTAAAAAATGGGTTATTTATTCATGGGTATATTTATGGTTATAAGATTTATCGGTACGACGACATCATTCTCTGATGACTAGAATGGGTAATGATGCCATTCATCGCCAATTCTGAAATGCCAGGCGTTGTTGTGTTGCACTTGTTTGTGACTGACGGGTTGTATAATTGTGACATCATAGCGCCGGGAATTGGGTCGCTCGAGTCCCCAGTTAGAAAAGGCAGCGAGTGTACTGGTGCTTGGCTACTCGCTGATGCAGTAGCAAGTGTGTGCAGCAGAGTGAGCTGTTTGCCTGCAACTGGTCAGAGGCAGCTGTCATCTCCTCATGAGTGCATCTTTGAACTGGATCTTGAGCTTGGGTTCAGTCTCTTGCCCATGATGCATAAATTTGCCGCTTGCTGTTACAGCGGCGCCCTTGTCCCACGTCCTGAGTTCATTCACGCTCTCCCGGCTCTGCGTAGACTGATTTCAGACCGCATGTTCTGTTGGGAATAGCTGGGATGCTGTGCTTTGTACCCAATGCTAGCGCATCTAGGATGCCAGAAATATGATGTTCAATGTGGGACTGGGTTCAATCTACCTCCCAGGAAATTAAATGTCATACAATAGGAGAGTTTTGGCAGGTTCTGCAGTATGTATGTGGGATTTTTCCCTTTTTATCTTGTCACCCAGAAGAACATTCTTACAGATGCAGGAGGAGAGGTCCTGGTAGATTATCATTCAGGGGAAATCAGGCAGACCTGTCCAGCCCTCGATGGATTAATTCATCATTTGATCGGTGTGTCTCTCCACTTCGGCCCCCATAGCAAAATAATGCCTACAATTATTTTCAGCCTGGATGTTTAATATGCATTGAGTGAAAATAGTCGTTGTTCATGCTGCAATATTTCTCTAACTGGGCGTCAGATTCTCACTTCTTTTCTCATTTTATTGATTTGAATTTTTGGAAAGTACTTCCTTGGAAACAGTAATAATTTGCCACTTTGAATTTCACGACTGCACTCTGACAGGGTGTTTCACAAATATATTAATGAATGTTTCATGGTTGAACACGGCCTAGTCAGAAATGTGCATTTAAGCACATTTGACATTTTTAGTGGCTAAATTAAGCATTTTCAAAATTGTAAAATTCAAACGTTGATATAATATGTGGTATTCTAAAGTGGTCTTTAGTTATCAGTAATGTTATTGTAACGGTCGATTGTTTGTCAAGACAACAAACTTTTAGTGCGGGTTTGAACAGCCACAATAATCCCTAACACAGGGTACTGTTGTGTGCTGTTGTTGTTGTTGTGTCAAACAGTGTGTGTAATATGACTAGTAAAACTGTGTTGAACAGTACGTGTAAGATGGCTAGTTAAACAGTCACAAGCAGTGCGTGCAATGAGACTAGTTAAACAGTCACAAGGAGAGCATGTAACATGGCTAGTTAAACAGCGTTGAACAGTGCGTGAAATACAACTTATTAAACAGTGCAAAACAGTGCGTGTAACACTGCTAGTAAAACAGTGTTGAACAGTGCGTGTAATATGGCTAGTTAAACAGTGCGTGTAATATGGCTAGTTAAACAGTGCGTGCAATGAGACTAGTTAAACAGTCACAAGGAGAGCATGTAACACAGCTAGTAAAACAGTGTTGAACAGTGCGTGTAATATGGCTAGTTAAACAGTGCGTGTAACATGGCTAGTTAAACAGCGTTGAACAGTGCGTGAAATACAACTTATTAAACAGTGCAAAACAGTGCGTGTAACACAGCTAGTAAAACAGTGTTGAACAGTGCGTGTAACATGGCTAGTTAAACAGTGTTGAACAGTGCGTGTAATATGGCTAGTTAAACAGTGCGTGCAATGAGACTAGTTAAACAGTCACAAGGAGAGCATGTAACACGGCTAGTAAAACAGTGTTGAACAGTGCGTGTAACATGACTAGTTAAACAGTGCAAAACAGTATGTGTAACATAGCTAGTAAAACAGTGTTGAACAGTGCGTGTAACATGGCTAGTTAAACAGTGCGTGCAATGAGACTAGTTAAACAGTCACAAGGAGAGCATGTAACATGGCTAGTAAAACAGCGTTGAACAGTGCGTGAAATACAACTTATCAAACAGTGCAAAACAGTATGTGTAACACTGCTAGTAAAACAGTGTTGAACAGTGCGTGTAACATGGCTAGTTAAACAGTGTGATATGCTTGTAATATGGTTAGTTAGACAGTAGCGTACCAGAAATGCCTACCATCACAAGCTTCATCTTCTTCGTGGGAACTAAAGCCACCACAAGTTGTTGTTTTCACCGGCAGTGTTATAATTTATAATTCCTTTGGCTCACACTTTGCCAGTTTCTCTCTCCCTTTCATTGTCACTCTATGTGTCACGTTAGTCTCGAGGCAAATTGAAACCTCCGCCGGTAATTCTGCACTTGATCAAGCTCACTTAAGATTTGTCAGATCATAAGACTTCACAAGGTGATATTAGCATCCACTTCGCTCTGCCAATTCCCGACTTCCCGATTCATTACTTCCCGAAAACATCCAACCTTGGCCTTTATGTGGAAAACAAAGTCCAGCGTGGCACCACGTGAGTCAGAATTCACTGTGTTTTCTTTTTCTTTGTTTTTTATATGACGCAAGCGTCCGATTACTCTGAGGTGCGTCGAGGAAAATAATCATTTTTTTCTGACGTGCAATTTCTTCTCAAAGCATCTGTCATTCTTAGTAATATGTTCATCGCTGGGGTTTTCAATGTAACTTCGACAACGCCAGTTGAGCAATTAAGGGTCTTTCTAAGTGATTGATTTTTTTTAAGTGAAGCCATTAAAGTATTGCTTTTCAAAAAAATGAATGTGTCCGTTGTTTGGAAGAATGATCGGTGCCCATTAATCCCCCCGAGCGAGGTTGTGCATCGCTACAACAAAGTGTGGAGCAGGAATGACAAATATGAGAGGCCATGGGAATATTTATAAGACGAGGCTGTGCAATTTATGCATCTTTTCATAAGCGGTGCCGGAAGAATAAACCAGTTTTAGCTGAATGAGGTGGTTGTGCTCATTCGCAAGCTACATGTGCATCTCCTTTCCTTGGTACATTTAAAGCCGCAGTTTGTCGTCAAGAGTTGCTTACTGAGTACTGAACGGGACCTGAATCGGCTTCGGACCGCGCTGCATTCGGAGAAGTAATCGATGATCGCACAATTCATTTAAAAGTGAGCTCAATATATTTGGTTACCGCACTACTGCAGACTACATCATCAATGAGGAAAGAGCCCAGGAAGAAAGTCTATGCAGCAGTGGAAAGAGGGTGGAAGCCACCTGCTGTAGCCCAGAAAGGTGCACTGTATTCGGGCACACACTGCGAGCAGCCGGTGTGATGCCGCGGAGGTCTCTGGCAAACCTTTTGCACTTTTCAAACGCCGCAGCGCTGGCGTTTCAGGTGGCTGATAAGGTTTTTTGGGGGGTTTTTTTTGGTCCTCCCTCTTAAAGTGAATGTTTGTTCTCAAGCGAGCTCATCAACAACATCACAAGGCAGAAGAATAAAGGAGCGTTTGATTTGCTCACGCGCACATTACGTGTAATCTGCCATCATTAGTGTTTTTTTTAATATATCGGTTATCTGAGCTATTTTTAATGTTTCCAGATTTATCGGTATGGTATCATAATTCTTTGATATTGGTCCCGTAGTGGGCCCTGTGTTCATTGCCCAGCACCATAGCGCTCGATTGGCATTTGACAGAGACCACCAGACTTGGCAACTACGCCACTGGCGCCCTGTGCTCTTCTCCGATAAGAGAAGGTTCAACCTGAGCACGTGCGACGGACGTGAAAGAGTCTGTGGAGAACATTATGCTGCCTCTAACATTGTTCAACATGACCGGTGGGTCAGTGGTGGTCTGGGGAGGCATATCCCTGGAAGGACCACAGACCTTTACAGGTTAGATAATGGCACCCTGACTGCTAGTAGGTATCGGGGATGAAATCCTTGGACCCATTGTCAGAACCTACGCTGGTGCAGTGGGACCTGGGTTCCTCCTGGTCCACGACAATGCCCGACCTCATGTGGCTAGAGTATGCAGGCGGTTCCTGGAGGATGAAGGAATTGATACCATTGACCGGCCCCCAAGTTCACCTGACCTAAACCCAATAGAACACCTCTGGGACATTATGTTTAGGTCCACTCGACGCCGCCAGGATGCTCCTCAGACTGTCCAGGAGCTCAGTGATGCCCTGGTCCAGATCTGGGGGGAGATCCCCCAGGCCACCATTCGTCAACTCTTCCGTCAGGCATGCGTACAAGCACGTGGTTTTTTCTCTTCATATTTTGACTTCATTCTCATGAAATTACTGCCATGTTTTGCAGTTATGCTGTTGTTTAGTTTTAATTTTTAACGATTTCCACTTTCTTCTTATACATTTTTTTTCATAATCATGAATTTATTCCGGTAATATTTGGACTTCTTCCAAACCTAATGTTCCAAAAATTGCAACTTTATTTCTTATATTTTTATGCCTTTTTCCCCCCCTTACGATTTCAACTTTATATTACTAAAATGATGTTATATTTCCTCATATGTTAGAATACACATTTTTTCGCTAAATATTTTGAAATTATTCCCATAAAATTACAGCTGTTTTTTGCATTTTTGCTGCTGTTTGGTTTCAAATGTTCCACCCATTAAAAATGTCTTTTTTCTTCTCATAATTATGACTTTATTCCCATAATAGTTTGACTCTGGTCTCGTAACAAAAAATGACTTCTAAAAAGTATTTTTTCTGTTATATTTCTTATTATCCCGCAACCCTAATGAGGTCTCGGTATGTAAGCGGTATAGAAAATGAATGAATAAATATTTCTTATTATTTTTATTATTCTTGTCTTCATGATTTATATTGAAATATTTATATAAGTTATACTATTTCTTTAATAATACTTATTTTTCCCTATAATATTATAACATGAATTAGGTAGATATTTTATTCATCTCTAGGTAAGAAAAAAAACATCTTTGTCTGAATATTTTGACTTTATTCTTGTAAAATTGCTGCTGATTTTTCCAATCTTCTTATGAACTAATATGTGTAGAATGTGCTGCAAATGGCCCCCGGGCCACAGTTTGGGCACCCTGAACTGGACCTCGGCTGAGGACACTGTGGTTGAAAAAGCGGTTGAAGAAGATGACTGAAGATGAATGCACTAGCTGCAGACTAGCTAATGGTGGCTAATACAAAGTCAAACGGGGAAGTCAAACGTGACAGCAAATTAAAGAAGAAAATCGGAACGACCGGCTGTGTTGACGAGAGGCTTTGAGCACGGGAGTCTTTCCACACGGATCTGCCTTCGGCGGCCGTTCCCAGACTAAAAGGGTCACATCAGCCCTCATTTCTGGGTTTCAGCTCAAGGTGCCCGGGAGACCTCCGACTCTTCGGAAAGGTAAAGCCGACGTGCACTGAAACACCCTGAGAAGACAACTCCTCCAGTTAGCTTTCATCCTCCATCTTGTCGCAGTGCGTCCCCCCCAAACACACACACACACACACCATTCTTCATAAACCCAGCCCCCTTCACAACGTGGCTCCTTCCCCCAAGTCCGGGGCGGGTACCAGATCCCCCGATTGAAAATGTAGTGACCTGAGGCGGGGAATCCTGAGGTGATCCGAGCAAATGATCTTCTTCAAAATGACTTTCTTTCAAATGAAGCATAATAGTGTGTCCTCCAACTCCATCAAGTTCTGAAAGTGGCACTTACTGATTGTGTGTCGTGACAGCCGGTGACAACGATAAGAAAACCTCCGCAGACTGTGGCATTTCATCGGCGTCCCGTCCAACCTTCACGGTTTGGAAAGGCTGCAAATGCTGTGAAGACCGTGCAGTCCTAATGGACCGCTGCCCTCAGAGACCGCAGATACCCCGGAGTGCAATCATTATGTACAGAAAGACCTCATGAGGTTCCCATCTTGAATTTCCAAGAGCATTTAGCTTGAACTATTCGGGTTTTCCTCCCTCACACACTCCATCAGTTCGTCTGAAGGCCTCTATTGAATGATTCGAGGCAATTGATCAGTTCTAGAAGTCATCACTCCACCGGTCTTTGTCATTCCTTACACACTGGTCTATAGACTGCCTTCATGTACCTTCGTAGAAAAGTTTATATTTCAGTCATCGATCTTTGAACAAGTTTGGTCTAAAGTAGTCCTCACATGACCGATGCTGCATTTCCTCTACTGTCTATGCCGCCGGTCAGAGTCCAGAGACCTGGGCTCTCCAAGCTTTGATAGATAAAACAGACAAAAGACAACTCGGTTCCTCTGGGCAATCTTTATTAAAAGGAAAAATGCCAAAACATGGCACATTCTATGGTGCAATAAAGTAGGGCTGGTCACAAAATCTCGCCAGATTGAAACGTCACAAGATTTTTCATTCAGAAAATGAAATTTGTGGCTGTGGGTGGAGGCGGGGCCACAGGCACATACACGCTATAGCGTAGGAGATATTAAATTAGCAGATTGCACTATATTGTTCTCATTTATATTTATAATTTATAAATAGCATAGTTCATTTTCGTAAGAGAGAGATTGATGAAGTTTATTTTTTTGGGGTGCGCACGTAATCACAAAACAATTGTATTTTTTTTTTTAAATCTATGCGGGTTTATTTAATTTTCCAACTTTCTTCTTGTAAATTTCCATTCCATTCCATTTTCTTCCGCTTATCCGGGTCGGGTGTAAATATTCTACTGGTAATTATGACTTTATTATTTTATAGTATTTTGACTATATTTTCATAACATTATAGCTTTTTGCAACATAATTTTTCCAAAACTACAACTTTGTTGTTTTGTTTAAAAAAATAACACATATATACATTTGAAATATTTCAATATTATTTTATATATATTATAATATTACAAGTTAAATCTTGTAAAATTGTGACTTTTGTTCCCGTTAGAGACTTTTTTCTCTTAATATTTTGACTTTATTCTCATGAAATTCCAGGGTTTTTTTTTTTCATTTCTGATGTTTGTTTTTTTTCAAATTTCCAATATTTTTTTCTTGCGACTGCGCTTCTCCTAATTTTGACTTTATTTAATAATATTTTGACTTTATTATAACATTATAACTTCCACCGCAACCTAATTGTTTTGTTTTTGTTTAGGACTTAATAAATAAATAAATAATTCAACTCAAATTGGGATTATTTTTCTTGTAATACTATGAGTTCATTCTTGTAAAACTGCAACTTTTTTTCCACATTGGAATACATTTCATCAATAAATATTCTACCTTTATTATTGTAAAAAAAAAATTCAATTTCTGCTGGTTTTTTTTCATTTTCCAGCTATTTCAACTTTCTTTTTGTATGTTTTACTTTCCTAATTATGACTTTATTTCCATAATATGTTGACTTTATTACTCTTGTAACATTAGAACTTTTTCCCCAACCTAATAACCAAAAAGAGGGCCACTTCATTTGCGGGGGTCAACCACTCGACAGCTACCACAGAACCCTAACAGTCTTTATGGAGACGCCTTTGTACCTTTTGACTACTTCTCCTCAAATAGGAGAAATTTTAGAATATTTTTCCATGTAATATTATGAGTTTATTCTTGTAAAACTGCAACTTTTTTTCCACATTTAAATACATTTTTCCCCTAAATATTCTGCCTTTATTATTGTAAAATTACATTTATTCCATTTCTGCTGCTTTTTTTCTCTACTATTTCAACTTTAAAAAAAATATATTTTCCTTTCCTAAATATGACTTTATTCCCATAATATTTTGACTTTATTACTCTTGTAACATTAGAACTTTTCCCCCAACCTAATACCCCAAAAGGACCACTTCATTTGCGGGGGTCAACCACTCGACAGCTACCACAGAACCCTAACAGTCTTTATGGAGACGCCTTTGTACCTTTTGACTATTTTTCCTCAAATAGGAGAAATTTTAGAATATTTTTCCATGTAATATTATGAGTTTATTCTTGTAAAACTGCAACTTTTTTTTCCACATTTTAATACATTTTTCTCCCTAAATATTCTGCCTTTAATATTGTAAAATTACATTTATTCCATTTCTGCTGCTTTTTTTCTCTACTATTTCAACTTTAAAAAAAATATATTTTCCTTTCCTAAATATCACTTTATTCCCATAATATTTTGACTTTATTACTCTTGTAACATTAGAACTTTTTCCCCCAACCTAATACCCCAAAATGACCACTTCATTTGCGGGGGTCGACCACTCGACAGCCAGTCTTTATGGAGACGCCTTTTTGACTTTTCAATCAAATCTAATACTCATCATACAGTTTGAGTCGTCCCAACGACATAAAATAACTGAGAACCAGTAACTAATCTTTGCCGGGTGGCTCATCACATCGGGAATTCAAAAAGACCAAAATGGTGTCCTCATAATATTGTGATGTTATTCTCGTTTCTTGTTGGACTGCAACTTTTTTCCTCTCAATGTTGTTCATCTTCTGCTTGTAAAATTGCCCCCCGGTGCAGAACCTGCCAGGCTCCCCATAGAGTGCCGCTCACCCACCTCCCACCCCCCAGCCCGTTTGAGATGATGACTTTGGCTTTCCACAGGATGACGTCAGCAGAGTGTCACCGAGTTATGCGTCGGACCTCCTCGTCATGACAACGAGCTTGAAATTTGGAAGCGGGGTCCCACGCGGGGAGAGAAAAACTCCCAGCGGCGGTGATCGAGCGCGTCCTCGGCGCGGCGCGGCCATCCCCGCGGCCTTAGATGTGCGTTCATTCCACCATTATAAAGCCATGAGCATCCCAGCTTTGTTGGTCAGACGGATGCTGTGCATTACCGAGTAAGGGGGAGAGGGAGGGGGGCAGAGAGAGGGAGAGAGAGGGGGGTGGGGTGGGGGGCGAGCGCTCCACGCAAGCGCGTAAAAAAGGAGATTTTTTTTTGGTGGGGTGTCTATTTCACATATGAAGCCCAACTGATGTGACTTTTTTGAAGGCCCTGTCGGTCCGGTGCATGGAGCACATATTCCGGATCATGATCAGCATCGGCAAACGGGCCACAGAGGACGGACAGAACCTTGCGCGCGGTTTTGACGCTATCGCACTGCGTGTTGGTTTGGATTTTTTCCCTCCCCTCGTCCTCCCCGCGGAACATTTTTGTTGCCTTTTTTGTGGCGTTCAGATTTTGTCACCCGTTTGAGGAGAACGGCGTGTTGCGGGGGGGACCGGAGGAGAAAGCGGAGGAGGAGAGGGGGGAAGGCGCTTCTGTGCATTCTCTTTGGGGTGGAGGTGGCGGCGGGAGCCGGCCGGACGGAGCCCGGGAAGGTGAGCCTCTTGAGAAATAACCCCCGCCACGCCAAGAAATGGCCTAGTTCCAATTCCGAACGCCAGCGGGACTTTCGATCGGCAACCAGGAGCGCCGTCGTCCGAGGGTGAGCCATATGTTGCGCGCCACCACCTCCTGCTTTTGCAGACCATCTTCAACGTTCATGTGTGCGCAATCCGCAGCGCTCTGCTGGTGACTTTGCACATTGCGCACGCTGTCCATCTTGACGCACCGTCACCATTTGGGTCTGGGGATCGAACGCACGGCGCATCCATGCAGTGCATCACGTCTGCAAAACCCCCACGGCAGCCTTGCCTGTTGATAAAGTGTCCCATCCTCACAGCGCGTCCGCTTCACTTCCCCGTGCATGTCAATCACTACCTGTCAGTGATGGTGTCTTCTCCTGTGTGCAGAAGACACACAAAGCTGGTGTCCTGCAAGATGCAGACGGGGAATTAAGGGCCCCATTAATATTCAGTGGTGGTTGGCCAGTGCTCGGTTGGCGGTAGACAACCGGACCTCTGTTCTAAAAGGTCACCGATCCAAAAAGGCAACATTTGAAAGGGTTCTTCATAACCACCAACGCCATTTTTGAGTCAAGCATCTCCCGCCCCCTGTGGGGGTCCGGGCCATCGAAGCTAACGCGGTAATCGTCCTTTCGGGTAATGAAACAGGGACAGACAACGCCGGACAGATAATGTTTGTTTCGGTGGGACGCGTGCGCCGTCTGCTCCCACGTAAGCCCCTCTTGTATTATTGATCGACTAGCTGCCGTTATTTACACAGACGGGGAAACAGATGTCAGAGTTTATTCCCCTTCCCACGGCGACGGGAGGTACACTCAAAAGTACAAAACACACCACTTCAGCGACTTGACAAGCACTTGAAATTTTCATCAGCATCCTTCCTTTGTGCTGCCTACTTTGTCTACGCATTCAAGTGGGCCATGAATTTGAAAAACAAGGCACACATCGTAGATCTGCTCGTAGGTGAGATGGGCCCTTCATCCGCTCTCTGATGCTGCGTTACTGTTTCAATTTCACTTTCAGGACCAATGAGCCTTGTTACGAGACAAAAATGTGCCAGTAAAAACAAAAACACCGCGCTAGCTCCTCGCCCGGCAGGCTGTTATGTGCGGAATGTTGGGTTCGTTCACCGCTCTTGTTTATTTGCGCTAAATGTGGTTGTAAGAAAGGGAAAGTGAAATGACAACCCGGCTCGTACATACGCCAATATGGAATATGGTTGCTGGGTTCAAGGTACACTACGGTGTAAGAGACAAAATTCACCAAAAACCCAAGTGTGGCCCGGTCTCGGACCCGCAGACAGGTACTGAACTCAAGCATTTTTAGGCTACATTGGCACCGGAGCGCAATATCTTTTTGCTCATATGTGAAAGCGGTCGTGTATATCCGACATATACGTCGTCAAACTCCCGACTGGGCCCGGGCTGGTTACCAGTGCCAAGGTCAAGTCATACTGGCCACAAAGCACTTGCGATAGTTTATTTGTGTCAAGCGTAGGAAGAAAGTAGTGTGGTGCCGTAAGAAAGGGAAAGTGAAAAGATAACCCAACTCATATATATGCCAATATGGAAATGATATTCCCGACATGTTGAGTGGGCACGGGCCAGTTTGCCGGTTTCAACCTCCAAACTGCTCTCTCCTGTGGTAGGAGAGTATGTGGGGGTCCAGCATGACCATTACATGGAAATACCTCCCATCCTAACTGGCCTTCAAGGAGTGTGCCTTGGTTTGAGATTGTGTGTCTCAATCCATCTTCCATCCATGTGTCTCTTTGGTTGCCATTGTTTGTCCACCATGAAGCTAACAAGCTACATGGCCGACAAGAGTCACTGAGGTGACTCTCTGGAAAAATATTTTGACAAACAGCGTTTGAGTAGATGGTGGAGTGTCTATGCAGGAGCATAATCCAGGTCTTAGTGGAAGTCTGGTACCGGCACCGGAAGCGCTTGAATGCTCCCTGACGTGATTCATGAACTTTGCTTGAATATATTCTTTGTAATTATGTTCTACATTGTTCCATTTCTGAAGGCGTATGGTAAATTCACAAAAGTGACATTCATAGTTCATGTTCTGAGCCAGCGCTCGCAGTTCTGCCCTGTTTCTGGTCTACAAGGTTTCTAGAGAAGATTTGAGGATAAAAGATGGGGGAAACATAAAAAAGAGACATTGCAGAACGTGGACTTCGGCCTTAAGACATGGAGACGAAGATGAATGGTCTTCCAAACACAGAATGCGTATCGCTGTGAAAAGATGTTTTTATAACAAGTACAATGCCGTGCAACCTTGGCGCTATCATAAATAGTGTTTAGAAGACTTGCTCTTGTCGACTGTGACTGTACTTTCAAGCCCAATGCTTCTTGTGTTTCTCCGTAGAAGTCATCGGTGAAATGATCACTTCAAAGAACAGAACTCGAGGTGATCTCTATGAGATGGAGCAGTAGGAGTAGTTTGGCATGGGCCTTTCAGAAATCAAGAAGTCCACGTGAGAGATGCTTCGAGACTCTACAGGTTGCTTTTACTGGATAGGTGGCATGAAATCAGATATCTGCTTATTTGGTGTCACCTCTGGTTTGTCAAGCGTCGCATTTTTGTATCACGCAGCCTTGCTAAAACTGCGTTCCAATGGTGAGTCATTGAACGCCACACTATTCTTCTCTCCTGAGCAAAAGCGACATGTTTTCGATGTGGAGGACAGTAATACTGGTTTTGTTTATGCTTCTGGGCCGCCTCCGTCATCGCTGTTGTAAATGTCACATCTCTGTGAGTCGGTCACTCCATGACACGTCTGTGGGACTGCGCGCTTGGAGACGTAGATTTCAGAACCATGCATCCATGACTGAGAAAGTCCAAAAGAGACTTCATGTGACTCGGGGGCCTCCCACGCGCCCGCAGGATTGAATCAAGAACATTCTTGAAAATTCCCAGGGGATTGGGGGGAATCGTTAGTTCACCCCCTGCTGATTTTGTAAGTTTACTCTTGCAAAGACAGGAACAGTCCAGTTTGATTTAGTAGAAAGAGGCAGAATATCTGGGAAAAAAAACATTAACATTATAAATTAATTTGTTCATGTCTCTGCAAAGGATCAAATAATTATTCATCCCATTTGGGTTCATAGACTGGGACCATTATTTGTTCCACTTCCACCACGTCCTGTTCAAAATGACTGTTTTGACTTGACTTTTTTTTTCTATTTTCAATAACGATATTTCAAAAGAACACATTTTAGAGATGTAACTATGTCGGAAAAGACGTCACAGCACGCGTCCCACAAACTGCCACGCCCAAAAGTCTTGCCCTCTTCCTTTATAGTCTTTCGACGGGCAATAATTTGGTTAAGAAACTGTTGACTGCGGTTGCACCAAATCCTTGAAACTGCCACAAATGCTGGGACCAGGACTGAGACCGTGAATTTGGGTTTACGTCTGCGCTCCTTTCATCTCCTGCCTGCGATGTTAACTTTCCCTGAGGGGGGGTGGCACAAAAAATCGCTACCACAAAGTGGCGTTTGAAAAGAGCAAAAGTTTTAACAGAGACCTCCGTGGCGTCACACCGGTTGCTCGGAGCTTGCGCCCGAATACAGTGCACCTTGCTGGGCCACAGCAGTTGGCTTTCCCCCTCTATGCTCTGGTTCTCCTGATGGTAGTGATGTTGTAGTAGTAATGTCAGGATATTTCATTAGGACAAATCCGCAGGTACACTTGGCCAATCATAATTTCTTCCTTCTTACCTCCAGGTGTGCACAAGCTACACTACATTTGGAAAAAGTACATCAGTTATTGATACCGTATCTGTCTTAAATTGTCTGTATTAGTTTGAAAAAAAGATAATGAGCATCTCCATATAGGCAAAACTTCTTGTAATCTTTTTTTTTTTTAAATTGTGTTACTGAAATGGCTAACTTCAAAGTAAAAATCAAAAACAATTGGCACCTTACACACACACACACACACACACACACACACGAGTGTGCTTGAATGTCCCACAGTGCAAGGAGAACAGAGCAGAAAGGAGATAGAGCACGTGTGTGCATCATATGAGCAACTAAGTCAATTGGACAATTATTTTGTGCATTAAGAGTGTTTATTCTTGAAGATTTCATTTATATCGCTGCAGCGGTGAAAAAACCGAGTGGGGATTCCCGCAAAAATGAGGATTTATTGTAGTGTGTTTGTATTTTGTACTTCAGACACTTCTTTATCATGATTGGTAAACTTACCCCTTAAAATTGGCACCATAGTCATCATACAAGCCATTCAAAGGGAAGGAAGCCAGACTGGAATAAAAGATATGTCGGATGGTTAATTATCTATTTATCAGTGCCCATGTCAAAATACCGGTATTGACCCGGTATTATTGTAAATGAGAAAACCTTCCCTTCCGGGTGCACCAAATCCTTCAAATCGTGGCATTTTTTTGAATGCGTCGAAGGCATCATTACCTGCAGTGTAAACGTAGCAATCAATCATTCCGGATGTTCGTCTGTTTCGTCTGCCAGCCATCTTTTTAAAAGCGTATGCTGAATTAGTGGCGCCGCCTCCGTCACTGGGATTTGGACATTTGGATTTCGGCGTGCAGACGTTAAGTCAAAGAAAATGGAGGTTAGAATGACCCGGCTCTCAGTCAAGTCACGACCAAGGAGAGTGGCTTGACCTGACCCATTATCTGTGAGCAAAGGGAAGCTGGAGAGAAACACCGGCGCAAACGCCATGGTAACCATCTTGTGTAACCTGTTTTCAACAATATCGCATAACAAGCGTCTCAGAGATAAGCAGGAATAAGTGATGCCCGGGATGCCCTGTCACTATTCCTCGCTGGCAGGGAAAGATGAACAAAAATACACCTTTGCTAGTAAATAACAAATGATTGCTCGACCAGTTCAACTGGAGAGTTGAACTGGTCGAGCAATCACTGGCGTAGACTTCATTAGGCTCAATTATAATTCATTATGGTGTAGCACAGTGTAACACTATGCATAACATTTATACATTTTTATACAACGTTAATTGTGTCATTTAACAACTACAATGACTTGCAGTGTTTCCGCCGCTCAGGTACATTTCCCGAATCAAGTGAAATTTATCGCCTTAATCCAGCCCACCGGTGGTTCCGCATTCCTTTTTCAAACCTACAACGTCAACGCCGTCAGATAGTCAGCGTGTACAAAAAACTGTCACATAAACAAATAAACAGATATGCACCCAGGCAAGGAAAACACCCATATACTCCCGCCACAAGGCATGCTGGGTAGCTTGTCGTACTTTTCCTCCCAACGTTTCGCCATGTTTGTCGCAATTTTTGCAAAACAAGAGACATTTTATCATTCATAGTTTGCATTTTTTCTTTTTTTTGGGCCGCCGGATTACCCAGCATGCCTTGCGGGCACTTGTAAATAACAGTTCTGCGTTATGCTTTCGTTGGTGTTTATGTTACATAGTAGTTGAGTTATGTGATGCGTTAACTTTTTGTGGATTTGTTGTGTTTTTGTTTTGTTGCACCGTGAGTGAGCATGCAAACGTTGCCTCTCTGCCAATGTTTGTCGAATAGTTTGTCCCTGCTAAAAACCGTACAAAGAGCAAAACACCAGGCAGAAGGCAGAAGTCAGCCGCCGCACACAGCTCGCAATCGAGCAAAGGCTAAATGTAAATAAACCGGCGCAAGACAAGGCCAAATCGTGCCACGTAATTTTGGCGTTTAACCGATGTTAAAAAATGCGTCGTGCAGATTTGGTAGGCGAATGGATGGGAAGTGTAACGCGACCTTAAAAGTGGCTTAGCCGCACAATAATTGAAGTGGAACACGGGGTCCCATATCTTGTTCAAAATAAAAAAACACCCCTACCAGAGACAAGCAGGCACTTTCACAATATTACCCCGGATCTGCTTAGCAAAATCAATTTCTTCTCATTAGGGCTGAAATGCGTTATGGATGATTATATTAGAGAGGCGGGTGGGATTTGCTGAGTGTCATTTGGGGGGAGGGGGTGGCTTGAATGATTGGCATGTCAGCCACGATGGCAACTTCACAAACACGATTAGTGCATTTGTTAAGACGGATGAAACATAAAAGCTAATAAGCGGTGCACTAAGTCACAACCAGATTTTGTTTTTTTGTTTTTTTTAGAAAACCCTGCAATTTTTCCTGCACTTGCACTGATGACTAGCGAGTGGATGCGATGGCCCAATTCTGCGCATGTATGTGCGGGCCATAACGGGAGCAGTGACATAAATAATGAAAGCTGCCTGGCAGATCATCCACACGGCCCTAATTACATCGCTTTAGCGGGAGTCGTGTAGCTTTAAAGAAGACGACGGAACCGACACGGCGCTCCGATGCCGCGAGCCAGCTGCTCGGCAAGTGATCGAAAAACGTCCTGTCTCGGTTTTCGCACAATATTTGTTTGCTGTGTCCTGTACCTTTTGGCAAAGCGCGCTTCGCATCGATGACTCACTGCCCGGCCATTTTTTTGAGTACAACTGCTACTGTATATAACCCGTCATGAGGCCCCGTTTCCTTTTTTCTCGCAGCAACAATAAGTTCCTTTCATTTGTCTCTTATAATTTTGCATGTAAAACTGGAATTATTTTAGGGCTGCAACTCACAACGATTTTCTTAGTCGGGGAATTTGATGCTTGTTGTTTTCGATGAAATCAAAGAATCGTTTATGCCCCAGGTGAAGTAAACACAAACAGCGAGTGGTTTGGGTCGCAACATATCCGAAAAAGAAGCCAAAATGTCCGCCAGTGTTCACCAAAGTCAGAGCTGGCGTGTGTGAATATCTCGTTTGAAGTTTTTATGCATGACTAAGGAAATGTAAAAACATATTCACATCTGAGAGCCTACATTTTTTGAATGCCAAAATCAGTTAATTGCATAATGTTAATCATAAATTAATTTTTGCGTCTGAAATACCATTTATTGAAAATTTTTTACTATTTAAAGTCTGCAGTCGGCCCTCCCTCTGGCGCTCTATCGCAGTTTTTGAAAAAGGAATTTGCAAATAATCGCCGGTTCGTGTTCAAGCAAATTGTACGTACTCACGGCATTTTCAAGCCTAAAAATGGCCAAATG
This sequence comes from Oostethus manadensis, assembly GCA_024372805.1. Lineage (NCBI taxonomy): Eukaryota > Metazoa > Chordata > Actinopteri > Syngnathiformes > Syngnathidae > Oostethus > Oostethus manadensis. The sequence continues at coordinate 739,357 of QODF01000173.1, forward strand.
AGGAGAAAAACATACTGTATATAAGGCACACAGAAGACACGATACAGTAAGTGTGACTTCTTGTGAGGTGCGCGACATGAGCTGGCGAGGACTGTTGCTGAGTGCAAGCAGCAGGTTTGCGGTGTAGAGAGTGGCCGACAGCAGCTCCTGTGTTCGCTGCTTGTTAACAAAGTCATTGAAGAGCATTGTGAGCCTCTCCTTAACCATAAGCAATGGCAATATAGTAGTATTCTACACTGGTCTCTAGGTTTCATTGATGAGACAATAGCAGCGAAAGAAGGACGCTGTCCGTGTGTTTATGTCTTATTTTCTATTATTATGTCTATCATGTTGGGTATTACAAGTGTAAGGGTAACTATGGGGTGTTTTAGCATGTCTAGAGAATACAATTGTATTTAGAGGTTCATAAACAGGTTTAAAATATTCTGTTTAGTAACACTTTGTGTAAATTCTTTTATCACGGTCGGTTCTGGAACCAATTAACCGTTATAAATGAAGCATGACTTTAATTGGATTTACACTATTTCCTGGTTATTTTTGTTTGTTTTGGTTTTTGTTAGTCCTGGACTAATAATAACACAACAAGAAGCCCGCCATATTGTACGCTAACAGGCAAATGTACTCAAACCAAGGCAAAACTTTGCCGTAAATTTTTGTTGTTATCCAAAAAACATGCTAACCAGGGCGTGCGCTAACCGAGGTCCACGCCACATCGTACGCTTACTGCAAAAGGTACGGAGACCGAGGCCAAACTTTGCGCAGATGTTTATTGTTAACCAAAAAACATGCTAACCAGGGCGTGCGCTAATCGAGGTCCACGCCACATTGTACGCAAACTGCAAAATGTACGCAAACCCAGGAAAAATGTTGTTGTAAATTTTTGGCCATAACCAAAAAACACGCTAACCAGGGCGTATGCTAACCAAGGTCCACGCCACATTGTACGTTTACTGGAAAATGTACACAAACCGAGGCAAAACTTTGTTGTAAAAACATGCTAACCAGGGCGTGTGCTAACCGAGGTCCACGCCACATTGTACGTTTACTGGAAAATGTACACAAACCGAGGCAAAACTTTGTTGTAAAAACATGCTAACCAGGGCGTATGCTAACCGAGGTCCACGCCACATTGTACGTTTACTGGAAAATGTACACAAACCGAGGCAAAACTTTGTTGTAAAAACATGCTAACCAGGGCGTGTGCTAACCGAGGTCCACGCCACATTGTACGTTTACTGGAAAATGTACACAAACCGAGGCAAAACTTTGTTGTAAAAACATGCTAACCAGGGCATACACTCACCGGAAGAGGTACACAAAACTTTGGCATCAATTTTTGTCGTTAACCGAGGTCCACTGTATTTACACTCAGACAACCTAGGTGGGAATATTTGTTTTTTATATATATATATATATATATATATATATATATACAGTATACATATTGGAATTGTTGATGTCTTGTCACTATTTAGCAAGACTGGGCCCACATTACGCTTGCCATATTTTATTCAACCGCCCTGAGATTGGTCCCCCGAGTGTGGCCCGGCAACGTTTCTCGCCGCTTTTGGGGATACAAATCATCTGAGAGGATCACATCTCACACAACAAGTCCTGGTGCTCCTTTTCAACTAACTCCATCATCATCCATGCAGCCAGCGCACCCCATCTGTCAAGGCGGGCTCTCAGCTCGACATGACAGGCCTCTTAAGGCAACATTTAAATTTCAGCAGCTGCTTGTTTTTGGTGTGGCTGCAGGAGTTGATCAGGAAAACAAACGTTGACTACGATGGGATTTTTGACAGCATCTACTTCACATACTAAAAAAAATAGAGCAAGACTTTTTAATCAGCGTATAGTAACCTATCAGTCAAACTTGTGGGATATTGATGTGGGCAGTTACGTAGCAGAGGGGGTTGTTATTCAGTTTCAGCTGCTTTGTTGTTCATGAAATCAACAACGGAGCATCAGAGGGGCAACAATGAGACAGACCCCAAAACAGGAATGCTTTTCCAGGTTGAGGCCACTGACTCCTCATCTCTTTTGGCTGATTTTTGACTGACTGTCTTTCTACTGCTGTAGACAACATCTCTCTTGGTAGCATGGTGCGCTACCTGGACGCTACAGAGGTTGCACAAGTAGTCCAACTCCTCCAAGAGGCTACATCAATATGTACCGTTGGAAGAAGGTTTGCTGTGTCTCTTAGCACAGACTCAAGAGCATGGAGGAGGTTTCAGGAGACAGGTAGTTACTCCAGGAGACCTGGACAGGGCCGTAGAAGGTCCTTAAACCCTCAGCAGGATCGGTATCTGCTCCCTTGTGCAAGGAGGAACAGGATGAGCACCGCCAGAGCCCTACAAAAGGACCTCCAGCAGGCCACTGGTGTGAATGTTTCTGACCAAACAATCAGAAACAGACTCCATGAGGGTGGCCTGAGGGCCCGACGTCCTGTAGTGGGCCTTGTGCTCACTGCCCGGCACCGTAGAGCTTGATGGTGGTGGGTCAGTGATATTCCTGGAAGGATGCGCAGACCTCTACAGGTTAGATAATGGTAATGGCTGACTGCTATTAGGTATCGGCATGAAATCCTTGAACCCATTGTCAGAACCTACGCTGGTGCAGTGGGACCTGGGTTCCTCTTGGTCCACGACAATGACCGAGCTCATGTGGCTAGAGTACAGTTTAGATCTGATGTGTTTTCAAAATGTTCCTCTAATTTTTTTGGAGCAATGTGTCTACCTGTTCACGCGTACATATATGTACCCACAGTACTTACGTACTTCACCATATAATGTATCCATGGAGCTATCATGTAGGCTACGGGGAAGTTGATGAATAAAGAAGGCAGTTAAATCCCCAAGGATGCAAGGCAGGGCTCCCCAATCGCCCAAACTCTCAGGCGCAATAATTCAAAATCAACAATGAAAACCAATCAATTTGGGAAAAATAAGCCATTATTTTATTAAAAAATGAATAAACAGTTAGAAATCCCACATAAGTCTGTTACAAGCTGCAACATGTCCCACTTTCTGTCGCGGTCCTTGAACGCACCATCCAACTTCGTCCCACGCTGCACATAGACTACTACACTGCATTTTTCCTCTTTTTCTTTCACCTCATATTTGATCCCAGATGCGGATACAATGTGGGAATGCATAAGGGTAAGATGCGAAGACGCTATCAAGTGCTGAAGTGCATACTTGTTTGTTGGATGTGTGCAGAGGTTTGCTTCATTTGATGTCGTTCCTGTCTTAGTTTTACACAATATACATGTATATTGTGTAAAACTAAGACAGGAACATGTATATCATACAATATATGATACATGAGATTTCTACAATGAACGCTTTGCTGCTATTTACAACCGGTGTTCGGTTTTGGTAAGCCACGGCAAATGTGCGATAAACGGTCGCTAGTCTAGCGATACCCTGTCCCGTGTCTCTACGGTCCATTCGTCGAAGGAGTTATGGCCGGTTCTTACGGATCCAGGAGGCTTCTACTCGTACAGCTGGCTTGTCAAACCCGATATCCGGCCGCACTGTTAGACGTACAAAAGTGCGGACACGACATTACTCGGTACGCGTCGTATCAGTTTGAGTGTGTTGTGCTCTCGTCCAATTAAAGCTGCTGTTTTGGGGATCTTTGACTTGCTTGCACAATAGCATTGGTATCAGCTCTGAAGAGCGCATATTTAAACGTCAGGCTGATCTCGGAGGGATAAAGTTGCATTGGATTGCGTTTCCCGATTTTTTCTGAAATCCGTGCAGAAATGTGAGCGCCTGCCCGGAATGTTAACTACTAATGTGCAGCGGTAATTAGTTCCTGTTATGACATCATAAAGTAGGCGGACCGTGAAGCGGATCCAACATTAGATTTCATAAAGCTGTAAAGGCATTGAGTCACTTTGTATCAGGCATATTTTGGAAGAAAGTGGAAATGCGGACCATAAAAAGGAAAAGGTCCAATCAGGCACAGCAACGCTTTCTGTGTTTTTTTTTTTTTCTTCATCAGTCATATCAGTGTTATTAAATAACACATTCATTTATTTTTTTATGCCATAGGAGTGGATCACTTTGTTCTGTTTCTTTAAGGTCAAATATTTGGTTAAAGTACATGAGAAGCCCAAGAGCTTTCAACAAACATACACGGCCATCCCTCAATCCACAAAGTTGGACTCCTTATTTATGAATAGAATATTTTCCCAGTTACAGCATAACTACCAGTTGACTGGATGCCCGTAGACACGAAATAACACCCCTATGGTCACCTCCACACCCCTGTAATTTTTGCGTTTACAACACATTACGCAACTTGTACGCTGCAGGGACTTGGGATGGCTGCTAGTTGAGAAACCAGCACTCTAACCAGTTAGCTTTGAATGTATTCTTTCCTCGTTTATCATGGTTAATTGGTTCCAGACTTGACAGTGATAGGGGAATTTCCACAAAGTAGGATTGTTTATTTTTAAATCAAATCTTTTTGTAGTTCGATCATGTTTACTACCTTCTAAATCTCTCTGGACACGAATAAGCAAGCCCATAGTCACCTTTATGTTCCTATTATTGTTTGTTTACAGCAACTTTTATGCTGCAGGGACTTGAGACGACTGCTACTTGGCAAGCTAGCGAGCTAATCTCAAATGTATTTCTTCTAAAAGTAAGAAGTCAAAAACCTACCACTTCCACATGGATTGGGAGGAGAGCTTTTTTCTAACAGGGCGGTACGACTGTATAGGTCTTCTCTTCAGCACTCACGCCATTTCCCATTTTTTATTAACACCAATTAGGCTGTTTTTATGTGAAACCAGTCTATTTATAACACAAATGTATGTAACACATATTTTACAGAACGGGACAGTCTTGATCACATGACATGTTCATTGTGTCATGTCGGCTGAATGAATTTAATGAGAAATAGACACAGGAGGGTCTTGCAGGCAGATGCTAAAACACTCCATGTCCTTCCACGTCCACACCGCTTCCTTAATTGTCTTGTAACGACTGATTCATTCAAATTCCAGGCAACTCACGTTGAAATATGTTAGGAGCGGTCTAATCTGTTGTGACAGTCATTTAAAAAAAAAACGATGATAATTAGTCTGACTGACACGCACGAAACAAAGCGTCTGAATGCACAACGAACAACAAAGACCGACACCTCTTTTTTTTTTTTTTTTTTTATCCTGCAGTTGCACCCTGCAGATAAAAACACACTGAAATTCAATATTTGCAGATAGCATTGTCAAAGCCCTGTAAACATTACCGACTTATTTTGTTGTTTATTGTCCCGGATATTTGGGGTCCAGGGGGAACGGAGCGTCTGAATGGATGGTGGCGGTCTAACAGCGACGCGAGGGAATTGCGTTCCACGGCAACACAGACAAGGCAGCCCTGCGTCTTTCGTCAACGTCCCTTTCAAAAAACCCGAAAGCGTACAAAACACTTGACAGGCATGTTTTGTGGGGGGCGGGGGGTGTGTGTGTGCATGTTAAACATTTATATAATGAATTCACCGTGAGTCACCCGGGCGCCTTGATGTGTGACGAAGGAGCTCAAAATATAAAATAAGAAAAAGGCAGAGCATTTTTAGATGAAATGTGTACCGCGATGAGTGACAGCTTGAGGGATTAAGAGGTTTGGATTTTTAAAATAGATATTTGATGAAGAAACGGTAAGAAATCACCCACCGTTCTTGTCGACCTAATTGCTCCTTGGATCTCAGAGTCATTATGAAGTTTGCACATCCCATTCGCATGATCTGACTCTAATGCTGCAATCTACATGCTGGATGTTACATGCGTGTGTTTGCACGGAGCATCCGCACGGTAACCGCAGAGCTGCAAAGCCCTTGCCCGTGCGTGCCAACCTTCTTCCCGCACGTACCTCAATTCGCCTCCTTTTTTCTCTCCCTTTCTGACATCTGCTCCTCCTCATCCTTTTGAAGCGGCCCTTTCCTCGTTTAACCTCGCGCTGCATCGCTTCTCTTCTGACCCCACACGTGTGCAAGCCATCGTCCCGCTCGTGATTTCAGACCCTCGGCCTCGCCGTGATCTGGAAGGTTTGGGTTCGAATCTCCATTTGTGCATCATTTGTGGAGTGTGCATGTTCTCCTCGTGCGTGCGTGCGTGCGTGGGTTGTTTTTGCATATACACATACATGCACGTGAACCGGGATAGGCTCCAGCGTACTTCCAATGATTGAAAACCTTCTTCTGTCTCTGGCCCTTTTGTATTAGTTGGGTCTGTCCTCAACCGTGTAGTGTACTAAACATGCACAAAAACTCCAAATCAGTCCAAAAAATGTAATGTTTTGGTGGTTCCAACCTGGAACAGGGCCACATTTTGGCCCTGCCACCAGCGGCACCGAGTGACACGAAACCTGGTGAGTGGTCTGTTTCCTGATCATTGGAACCATCATTGGGAAAAAGAAGGTCTAAGTTTCACTTTAGAGACTGGGCTGGGACCTTGCTAGACCACTGGTGTTCCCGAACACGGACCGATTCCCCCAGAACCGGTCCGTATCCACTTTTTGCTACATTTGCCCCTGCAGCCGATTTTGTTTCCTAATCATTGGGACCACCTCCGTGTGAGAGAGGATCCCGGTTTCACTTTTAGGACCTTGCTGGTGTTTATTTGTCTTTGTTTCACCTCACCCGTTTGGGGTGCTAACATGTAGAAAAAAATCATCAAAACTTGCAGGTGGGCATCCGGACCGGCAAAACATGTTGTATTTTGGTGGCCGCAAACACAAACCTCCAAAATTCATATTGACTTTTTGCTACATTCGCCCGGGGTACCGGTTTCACGGATCAACATGAAACCTGGCGGGAACGTCTGTCCTGACAGGGTGAACAAAAACGTTAAAGTAAGCAAGCAAGTACAGCAAGCCGGCTCTTTTGGTTAGAACCGCTCATTTTGGGTCACACACCAGGGCTGTACAGGGCACCAAAACCCGATCCGTGGCGGACAATTGTTGGCCTGCAGATTTGGGCTGCGCCATTCTATGTGGGATTTCACTTTGATGACTCTCTAAGCGGGTTCTTACGTCAGACTTGAAAAAAATCTGTTATCTGCGGTGAGTATGATGAAGACGAGCCCCTGCTGTGAAGAGTACGGCCTATCCTCTCTGTTTTGGAAGTAGTGCGACATATTTGAGCTTGTTCAAAAACAGGGACGTATCAAACGATCACGAGGCCTTTCGCTTGGAACGAACACACCCTCTTCTTTTAATTCTCTCGCACGCACACACACGCACCGTTTCTTTATGTCTCACCTTCCGATCTCCTGGCTGAGGCGTTCAGCCGAAAGCATGACTGGTTTAAACCGGATCAAACCAACTACGCCAACAAACAGTTATTGGGAGGTTTCCTGATCATTGGGATCGCCTTCACGGAGGTCTTATGGTGGAAGAGGAACTCAGTTTCACTCGGTCTTGGCTTTTTTTGGGTGGCTGAACGTTCTGGCTGGCATTGCAACTGCTGGCTTTTTGACTCAGGTAGAGGCGGTTCCCGGGTGGTTCCCGGTCCGGACCGAACATGTCCGATCTTTCATTTCCATTGTTATGGTTGATTCTTGTGAAAGTCAGCCGGGAGTCTGGCGGGAAGCTTTGTGTGTCCAGCAAAATGTGTTTAAAGTAGTCAACGTCCCGGGCCTACTTCACCACTCAGCTCACATGACGGGAATGGGCGGTTGATTTGAAAACAGTATTTGTGTATTTGTGTACACGTGTGTTTTGATGCATGCGTAAAGGTAATGTCATCTGGTTTGCGTTTTGAACTAGGAACAGCTGACTTCGCTAACACAAATGCTAATTAGAGTGTTGCTAATTTGCTTTGGTCTCTGAGCCTTCCCGAGCAGGAACTCTTGCTGGACGTCACCCACAGTCGCAGATCACACTGATGCCAATGACATGACGGATTTCTGCGAAACCTTCTGGTAGTTTGGGTGTGCGACTTGAAAAATGGGAGGACTTGGCCTTCTTGCCATGGGGGGGCGCCGCCCCTCTAATATGACGGTAGTAAGTGATGAATTTGTGTCTGTATATTGCAATACATTATACCGCTACTGTAGGAAATGTAGTATTAGGCAATATTTCAATAAATAATTAGCAGTATACTGTATATTACAGAATATACCATATTTTCACACTTTTTTCCTGTAGTCAGGTGTAATTGACATCTCAAAATATATATAATAAACATATACAATGTTTTTGTAATGCTCATTCATACTGACTGACATGGAACAAGGAGTGTACTGTTGACCGCCCCAACAGCAGAATGAGATCGAGATTTTGGTGAACTTTTTTATCGGTAACTTGCTATTCGGACGTGCTGGCTTGTTGCTTGCCATTTCAGCCTTCCGGGTATGTTCTTACCGTAGTGCGTAGTCTGTTCTTGGTCTTGGATGTGGTCAGACAACATTCTAAAGAGTATTCCTTCAAAACAGCAATATACACTGGGACCTTGACTTACGAGCGCATTAACTTACGAGTTTCCGACATACCAGCCGCTACGCGGACAACATTTTGCTTTGGTATACGAGCTTTGATGTGACTTATGAGCGCACAAACATCTATTAAAGCCCCACCCGGATGAAGACGCCTAAATGCACAATTTTTTAAAATCAAACCCGGCGTTTTCAGGGTCTGTAAACAAACACTTTTAAAACCGGGTCCCAGAGTGGAGACATTTGAGGATGCCGTTGGCGTCTCCATAGTTACGGCCTCCCCCTCAGCTTCTATGAAAACGCTCACGTCATAGCTCCCCCTCTTTACAGGACGGAAACAACAATGGCGCCGTACAGTGTTTTGTTTTTGTTTACGACCCCAATGAGGATAAGCAGCGTAGAAACTGCATGGAGGTATGGAATTACGTAGTGTACCGTACGTCAGTACGAATACCAAATCTCACTCCGACCTCCTCCACCACTCTTCTACACCTGCGCCAACATCACCGCCTGCTCTTCAAAGTAAAGTACATTTATTTACACTCTCTTTAATATAAGTTTCTTATACAATATTGAGCGTGGAGACACATCCTTATTATTCAAAAACGTATAAACGACAAAAATTTGTGTGGTTTTTGAGGGCACTGGAACACATTAATGGCATTTACGTTATTGCTTATGGGGATAATTCTTCTGACATACGAGTGAATCGAGTTACGAGCTCGGTCTGGGAAGGAATCAAACTCATAAGTCAAGGTACCACGGTGTTTGGCGAGAGTGCTGGACTTTTATCATCAATGTGGCAGATGGACGAAGAGGCCAGAATTCAAGTACACAGAGTTTATACAGCAGATGCCATGTACCTCTAGAAAGTGAAACTTACGCTTGTGTGCCTGGAAAGTTTGTGCTGGATTGACTTAAACTGCTTGTAACAATGCTGATAACTCAGTACTCAGTACTGAGTACTTATCCATGGGTTAATCTGTGAGTGATGAAGAAGGCCTTCTATGAAGTAATAGCATTTGGAATTCATGTGATTCATAGTCCCCAGAATCCCTTTCTTAGACCTAGGTTTGCGCTTATGTCTTATCTCGTACTCGTGCTCGGCTTCGAGCCTGCTGGGTGGTATGTATGTAGACTCTGGTACTCTGTAGAGCTCAGGAATCAGGCAAAGATCAGTGATAAAAACCTTGGCGCTGCAAAATCCAATGTTCAGAGCTCTTGATGGGTATAAAAAACCCGATATTAGCAAAATAATAACTATAAAACTGCAAATCTGGAAGCGACGCTGGGTTTTGGTGTGTGTAAGTAATCGTCTTTTTATATACACGTCATTTTCAATTTTTTATCAACACAAATGAGGCTGATTTTGTAACAGAATAGTCTATTTATAACAAAAACAAAAGGCATTCTATGTGAAAATGTATACCCGGCAGCAGCCGTGGGCACCCCCCATGTAGTCATGATGGCACAGTCTTGATCACATGACATCTTCTGATGATTTTATGGCAAGATTGTTAGTCTAATCAGACATGACCAAATCAAAGCGCTGAATATTGTAAGATTTCGAAAATTCCACAAATGCATAACAAACACAAATACACTAGTACCCTGGTTAATGTCCACCCCGGTTAGCTCGTTTTTTGGTTAACATTCAAAATATTTGCAAAAATTTTGCCTTGGCTTGCGTACGCGTAAACATTGTGTTTTGTTTGTTTGAAACGGATTATTTGGAAATACACTCAAAACATGCGAGTCAAATGAAGGAAAGTTGATTCGCAACCCCTGAAGGGACAAGCAGGGATAAGCCGAAAGGAAAAGAAGACCCTTTTTTTCTATTGGAAAAGTTGCTTTGGTTACAGTCCGTTTTGGTTTGAGTCGGATGTAAACCAAGGTTCCACTCTATAGTGCTTCTCACTTTTACAGCCCAATCTTGGAGGTCTGTCCTATGCAGGGTTCGTAAAAGCAGAATTTTCAATACCTGGAGCACTTCCACGAATTCACATAAGATTGTAAAATTGCAGATTGTGTCGGCTGAGTGTACCCTGATACTATTTGACCTCTGCAACCTCGGTCCGATGGAAAAGAGTGAGCTGAGTGTGTGAGCGCATTTCCTTGCTGCAATCCAGAGATTAGATCAAGCATGATGCAATTTTGGGAGGTGATTGTGGCGCTCCGGCTATTCGCGGCCACATTAGAGTGATCACGTACAAAGTAGGCCAAAGCAGCGTCGGGCACATAACTACACAGAGACTTCTAAGTTTCCCATCAGCCTGAGATCCTTGGGCTCTTTTTGACTCTTCTTTAGTCTACGCTGGAGAATAAAAGCTGATTGCAGTTTTGCTCCGGGGGCTTAGCATTGAACATGGCTGCCTGAGGAACGTAAGCTAGTTAATTCAATGTCATCCTGTAAATCTCCTTTTAAATTGCACCCCTCTAGACATGCCATTATAGACTGTCTTTATCTCCTCGCCGTGTTTCTCCTTTATTCTTCCTTACTTTTGTGCCGCGTTTGAGCAAAAGGAAGAAAAAAAAAAAGCTGACAATCGCCGTCATTACCGTTATTCCAAATAACGGAGAGTGAGACTCAAACACAATCACGTCAACACCGCGGCGCCGCTCTATCTCGTTCAGAAATGCCTCGGAGCTGCAGATGATGCTATCAGAGCGGTCACTTACACTCTTGAGTGTTGTGACAGACAAGCGACACAACTAGCAATTTTACAGGGCTCTTCACTAATTACTGTGCCATGAGACGACACGCACGCACACACACACAATATGGCTCGATCACCACAAAGCATTCACACTAATGCTAGCCCCACACCAAAAGATAATAGGGATAATTACGGGTCCGGCCACTGTGAGCACGAGTGTCCTTGAGGCTTCTCAGGACGGACTATTTACATAAATGAGTGAGTTCCGCGTCTAATGAGTGCAATCTTACTTCCAACCCACCTCCAGCTTCCCATAGCCGTTCCCGAGTTATACTCATTTTTAAATGTTCTACTTCGTCCCGTGAGGGTTTGATCGGGTTGGACGTCTTCCTCACCAAACCCAACCCAGCAACGGACTACCATTTATGGAATAAATATTATGGTGTATGTGTAAGGGATGGGAAACTTTTTGTGTAATAAACGACATTATTGTCAACTTCATTATGAGACCGCTTGTGATATTGTCATAATAAATCAAACCAACGAAAAAATGCACTTAAATAAAAATCCCGATATTTATCATTGTCAATGACTGACTACACTTCAATATTAACAGAAAAACTGACAAATAACCCTGAAGTCGACGTTATCGGCTTTGATAAGGTGTAACGTTTTGTTCGAAGTACATGTTTTGGATGCGGCAAAGTGTGTATAGACGTAAGAATCATTGTCTTTGTCACAATCTTTTTCACGTCACAGGCTGAAATTGACACCAGGTGGTGTTTTACACACAACAAAAGTATTCAATTGTGTAGCAGACGACACACACCCAACTAGCATGTAGCGCCCCGCCTCTCCCCGCTGGGACAAAGAGACCGACGGGAGGGTTCGCTGTTCATTCCCTTGTAGAACCAACGTGTTGACAGATGCACAGAATGAACTCTCCTGTTACCCAGTAGAGAGAGAGGAGGAAACATGCAAGCACAGCAAAATTATCCATTTTGCTTTGATTTATCGGGCAGTTAACTGATTTATTGATTATCGTGGCAGGCCTATTCCTTATTCCTCCCATATAAATGACTGCATGTGTGCTTTTTCTCGCCATGCTCCTGGGCCACTCAGCTGCTGGTGTGACGCTGAGCGGCAGCCTGCGTTTTTTTTCTTCCATAAGTTTTCAGTTCGTTTCAGTCGGTCCTTGGGAGACCGGCTGACCAGTTTTTGGTTTTGTTCAGGGGTTTGCACGGCTGGCATGTTTTGAGCACAGAGAGACATACAGGAACAGAGCAACAGAATGTCGGCAGAGCAGAATATATAATATATATAATATCACATATGAATATATCACATCCACCCAACTCATAAGGGTCCCGTCGACAAATCGATCAGGCTTATTTAATGACGCTAAGCAAGGTTCTAAGACGGAGGGGGAATTGTGTCCCACCGTTGTGCTTAATGCTCAGATAATTACAGTTTTTTCCTGTTGAATCTTGCATTCCAACATCTGAGTCTCAAACTTGTCTTTCAAGCCACATTGAATTCAGAGACCTTAGTGACTCGGTAGACTCACTGTTTTTCAAAAAGCTCCGCTTGACAGAAAACATCACTGCACAACTCCACAATCCGCTCAGCAGGTTCAGCAGGGATCAAATTAAGATAACACACTATGTATGAAAGCCAAATTAGCACCAGGTCTGTCAAAGCTTTGCCTATTAGCCCCTGCAGCCCTTGCCTTGTCTTCGTGGACTTTAGTCTCCATTTTGGTAACATGTGGCCTCAATTGTAACAGAAAGGATGCCAGAACCAGTTGGTGTGTAGGCATGGAGAATAAAGCGGGCTATTCTCCCAAAAAGTAAATGTTATTTCATTTTAGCACACAACTATAATCTAATGATATTTCATGGCTTGATGAAAAAACGTGATCTGTGAAGCGTAAAGACCGATTCATCCATCTATCAAGCCATCTTCTTCCGCTTACCCGAGGTTGGCTCGCGGGGGCAGCTGCCTAAGAAACAAATCCCAGACTTCCCGCTGTGAGACTTGATCACTCCAACGTGTCCTGGGTCTTCCCCGAGGCCTCTTACCGGTCCGGCATACCCTCAACACCTCCCCAGGGAGGCGTCTTGACCTGATTCCCAAGCCACCTCATCTAGCTAGATTCTAGATTCTACTTCGAGTTTCTCCTGGATGACAGCGGTTCTCACCTAATCACTACGGGAAAGCCCCGCCACCCTACAGAAAAAATTCCTTTCGCCCGCTTGTACCCACAATCTTGTCATTTCGGTCACTACCCAGAGCTCAGGACCACGGGTGACGTAGATCAACTCAGCTCCGTCATCAGTACGACGGATCAATGCAGAGTCCGCATCTCTGCAGGTGGTAGACGGATTGCCTATCGATCCTGCAATCAAGTCCCCAAGGTACTTAAACTCCTCCTCTTTGGGTATAATCATATCCCGGTCCCTGGGATGGCAGTCCCCCCCTTCTCTGGGCGACAACCATGGACTCTGAAGGGCTGATTTTTCAGTGAGTGAAGCCAGCAGGACCTCATCAACTGGCTTTTCACCATCGGTGCATGTGGGCTGTACTCTATCATCACATATTTTATAAATGATGACCTACACATAACTAATGAGATGTGTTTTCTTTTGGGAAAAACAACCTATTTTCATTTCTCCACTGTTTAGGCACACAAAAATCTATACAAAGAATTTCCCCGCATAGAGACGCTTTTTAAAGTAAGTTAAGCACATAAAGGCATTATTTCTGCTGTGGATGAATTACATTATGGGTGTGACCAAAATGATCTGATTGAGTTTGACTTGGCTATTTTGGGCTATTAACCGTATTCCGCATAATTCTAAATGACAACATCTGGGTGAAACCAGGTCTCAGAGTATCTTATTTTAGAATGCGGTGAGCTTAAGAGCCGTATTTTTCAAACCCGTGACGTTTCTACCAGCGCTCTCTTCTTAAGACGTGCCGGTCTTGCACATGCCTTAAAAGCTTCTTCAAATGTGAAACCACTTTATGATGATGTTCGTTAGAAAGGCACAGCTTTAGTCAATGATGCCGGATGGTAAAAATCTTAGACAACAGAGAAACGTTGAAAAAGTAGCTTTTGAGAGTAGAAAATGCAACTTCTCTGGATTTTTAGCCATCTTCAGTTTCTGTTCTTGTACCACCCAGCGTATCCCGGATGCAAATGTAGCTGACTGGTTTGGGAAGATGAGTCCCTTTGGCTGAGCCGACATATGGAGACTGACAGGGTTAGTAATCTTAGTCCCATTTTTGGGCATTGACACATTTTGAGCGCATGGTTTGGCTTTTTTTTTTACATGGATAAATAAAATGGCGGCACGGTGGGTGAGTGGTTAGCATTTTGGCCACACAGTCAGGTGATCTGGTAGATCTGGGTTTGGATCTCTGTTGGGCATCTTGGTGTATACGCATGTCAGGTTAATTGGCGACTCTGAATTGTTTAAAAACTGTTTGTGCCCTGCCATTGACCAGCGACCATTCCAGTGTGCACCCCCCCCTCTTGCCTGGGGTCAGCTGGGATAGGCTCCAGCATACCGCCCGCCACACTAGCGGGGATAAGCGGCATAGAAAATAGATGGATGAAGGGATTTATAAATATCTGTGACAACTGACCCAAAAGAGAATGTGAAGACCAACCCCAACCGAACCCAATTAAAAAGTCTTACATAGACTTACATACACAAGTTTCCGTTTGGGACTGTTTTCCTGGTTTCGGCTGGCTTCTCCCTTAGAGATAAGGTGAGAACCATTGTCATCCTGGAGAAACTTGGAGTAGAGTTGCTGCTTCCTTCGCACTTTAGCCCTTGTCCTTGTCAACAGGCTTATTACCCGTACTGTAGCAAGCTTCCCACAGTGGTTAGCGTATTGGAGGTTAGAAAGTCCATTTGTGCAACAGTGTCCGTTGGTATACTTTGAACTTATCTTAGTACTTCATGTAGAATTTCCGACTAAATTCAGATCACATTCAAACCTACTGTTGTAGGATCTACTTTTAAATCCTTCCATGCATTGATGAATGATGACATTCCGGAGGGAAATGTTCCTCTCAAAGAATAAATGCATACTTGGACACTAAGTGACGTTGCAGAAGAAAAGTACAATGGTTCCTCGGTTAACATCCGCCCTGGTTACCGTGTTTTTCTGTAAAATCCAACAATCTTGCTACAATGTTGCCTTGGCTTGTGTTTGCTCGCTTGTTTAACGTCCAAAAGGCTGTGCAGTTTGTTTATACCGCCATCTTGGTTCACGCGCCAAAGGCAAAACCAGGTGATACTTGCAAGTGATTGCGCCATTTCAGAGCGACAGCGTTTGTTTACATCAGATTTGCTGTGTTAAAAAGAGATACACAATGTAACAAAATACATGGACCACACAAATGAGACTGGCGATGGACCGTACCCAAAGAAAAATGCAAGACCTGAATTTTATGGCCTAAAGACAAGACCATTTCAGAAGTCACATCTCTGGTTCCTCTCTTAATGTCAGTCAACACGGCAGTCCACTAAGGGGGACATTTGGTGTTTGCGTTTTACAAATTTTTTTGTTTCAACAACAAATTAATTGATGTTTTTGTGGCTTTTTTCCAACAAACAAACATTTTTGGGTGTCTGTAACGGATTAATTGAATTTACAATTCAATTTACATATTTTCTACAGGAAAATTTGCTTTGGTTAGAGTCCGTTTGGGTTTCATGCGGCCCTTCTGGAACGTAGTAATGATGTTAACCAAGGCACCACTGTATGTTTATGTGTACTGGCCATTTCTATTTAAATGGGCAATTTACTCAGCCCAGGGATAGGAATTGGCAGGCTAACTGAAAGACTCAGCGTTCTCTATCTGGCGTGCTGACTTGGTTGTCGTCCACGGACTCGTACGCGAGGGCAGCTTGACAGCAACACATGTGCTTTGAACATCCAAATGCAGAAACAAAGCATTCCAGACTCCCAAGGCGAGCATTTTCTTGTGACACCCCCATTCCGCGAACTTTTCCCAAACGACTTTGACTGTTCTATTTTAACACAGCCATAAAAGTGTCCCAGTCGCCGCGAGATATTACCCTCTCATGCAGCCTCGGATGACAGGACCACCATTTCTATAAAGCAGTACCGGGCAATCATACATCAGCCAGGTGATTTGGATGTCCGCTTATCCCATTTGATGAGCAAAGACTGAAGTTTACTGCCGTTTCACCCCACGGATGGTTGACGTCAACAGGTATTAGGCATGTTAGGTTACTACCGTGCTGTGTTACGCCTGAAAGGTTGTGGACACACCGATTTGTCGTGACTCAGTCTCATGCTTCATCCAGCATCTCATTTTTTTTTTGTAATTTGTTTTGTATTATTAGTCCCATAATGTTTTTATATTTCTCCAAACTGATTTTCCAAAAATTACAACTTTGTTGTTTGTTATTTTGCTTGTTCATCATAGCATTAAGACTTAAAAAAGATATAATTTTTTTAATTAGTGTGCATATTTTTCCTCTTAATGTTCAGAATTTATTGTTGTAAAATTACAGTTCTTTTTTGCATTTCAGCTGTTGTTTTGTTTGAATTTTTGCAGCTCTTTCAACTTTCTTCTTTTAACTGTTTTTCTTGTATTGATGACCTTATTCCCATAATATTATGGCATTATCCTAATGACATAATAACTTTTTTGTAACCTAAGTTTTAAAAAAATACAACTTTTCTTGTCATAAAAAAACTGTATATATAAAAATGTATATATACAGTACATACTATATATAAATATAGTAATGTTTTAAGATTTAAGACGAAATATTAAGTCATGATATTAGGGGAAAATATAAATTAATGCTAAATAGAAAAGTTAAAGGGAATAAAATTGTAATATGGAAAATAACACAATATTTCGACCCTATTCTCATAACATTTGTAATATTTCCATAAATAAGTACAGGTTAAATGGAAAAACTAAAAGGAATAAAATCGTAATATGGAAAATGAACAAAAGAAAAAAAGTTTACATTTGTGGAAAGCTAAGTTGGGAAATCATTGTAATGTTATGATAATAAAGTCAAAATATTATGACACTAAAATCAGAAAAAAGAAGAACTTTGAAATATTTAACATAATATATTTAATATCATATAATTATTAATGAAATTATATATTAAATATCAAAATATAATATAATATTTTAAATATTTGTAAAAATAAAAACATGTTGGTTTGGTTTAAAAAAGAAAAGAAGAATTTTGAAATATTGAATGTAATATTTCAAATATTATATACATGTTAATAATATAATATTTTAAATATCAAAATAAAATATATTATTTTAAATATTTAAAAAAGCAAATCAGTAAATCAACATGGTTTGTAAAAATGTAAACGTGACCCCCGCAACCTGTCATTTTTCAGTATGCAGCCCTGGCTGGAAAAGTTGGCCAGGCATGTCATTAACGATAAAGTGAGACGTTTTAGTCATCTCAACTTGTTGTTATTGCGTTTTACTAATTCTAGAGTGTATCACAGTTGCTGTGACGTTGCCAGGTAACCAGCAGAAAAAAAGCCAGCTAGGAACAAGTCCCGGGCTACGGAACATCTAGGAAGATTACAGTCTGGGTTGATTCATCGGGACCAAAGACAAGTCCATTAGGGTATATATACATCTGTGGTATAATGCTGTGTTTTTCTTGTCGTTTTGTAGAAAATGAAAGTGCTTATGTTCAAAGACCCTTCCGACCCGTTTCGCCAAAACTGAGCGCCACAAAAAGCCTTTATCACACCTAAAGCCGGGGTGAGCCAGGCACTGCCCGCCGGGCTGTAATAATGCGGCAGCAAGAACCCACTGAAGAGAGTTGTGAGGGAACGGATCCGACTAATAAATGGCATTGTGGCACCCTCAGCCTCCCAATGTGTACTTATACGTCTTTATTTATTTGATGTTCTCTCCGCGGATTGGAGTCATTACCATACAATGGCTGCTCCGCTCTGAGGAATGGCGCCATTAAGGTTTTAATGCTGCAGCAACCAATCAGGTTATGCAACGATATTTTTATTGCTGGTTTTTTTCCTTTCTTTCAGCAAAGACAGTCACCTTGTACGGCAATATCGTTTTTTCCCCCGCATAATATCGATGTTGGACGTACTGCCGACAGTGCAAGCATGATTAGCGCTACTCGTGCTAACTGCTAGCAATGCTAATAGCATTGGTAGTAACGCTAGCATCACAAGTAATCCCAGTGATGCTGGTAACTCTGGCAATGCTGGTGACGGTAATAGGGCTAGTAATGCTGATAGCACTAGTAACGCTACTAGCACTAGCAACGCTAGTAGTGCGACTAATGCTAGTAGTGCTAGTAATGCTATTAACGCTAGTAATTCTAAAAGGGCCAGTAAGGGTGACACTAGTAACACTAGTAGCAGAAGTAATGTTGGCAGCGCTTGCAATAGTAGTTAGGTCTAGTAATGTTACTAGCACTAGTAAATTAGTAACGCTACTAGCGCTTGTAACGTTATTAATGCTAGTATGTATGGTTTTGCTAGTAATGCTAGTAGCACCAGTAACACTAGCAGAACAAGTAATGCTAGTGGCACTAATAATGCCAGAAACTCTAGCGCATTAGTAACGCTAGTAGAGGAAGTAATGCTATTAGTGCCAGTAACTCAAATACTACTAGTAATACTGGTAATGTTCGAAGTGCTAGTAATGCTACTAGTGCTGGTAATGGTAAAGTACCACTAGTAGCGATAGTATTGCTAGTAATGTTAGCAATACGAGTTGCACTAACTCTCTAGCAATGCTAGCAGCAATAGTAACACTAGTAGCAAGTCATGCTAGTAACATCAGTAGCGCTAGTAACACTATAGCACTAACAACGCTAGTAGTGCTAATAATAGTGCTAGTAATGCTCGTAACAATAATTGTGCTAGTGATTCTAGTAGCATTGGTACCGCTAGTAATGCTAACAGCACTCATAATGCTAGTAACGCCAGTAGCGCTAGTTGCAGCTTGCAGCTTTCAATGACACTCGGTAAACAAGGACCCTTAACTAAAGAAAACCTTGACTTGGATGAAAAATTGCAATTTATTAGTATTTAGCTAAATGTAGCCAAAACGTGTGCTAAAAGATGGAAGCTGTGCTAACTTAGCTCGCAGTATGGCAAAGCTGTATGTTAGCACTAATATTAGATATAATGGATACTTCACTGTAACAACTCTTAAGTTAATGTGGGCCATTTGTCACCGGGCCGCCATTTTCACCTTCCATCAATCTTGCAGTGGATCTCCAAGCTTGCCTTGTCCCCCTTTATCCTTCCCTTACCTCCAAGTAGACACCATTTCTTACCAAAGTCACCAAAGATTAACCGGCCTCTGACTCATTTCACCTTCTCTTTCCTGAAGGTGGGGTTGCCTTCCCGACTGCATCTTTGGAGCCACCACGAGATCCCGAGAAGAAGGCAGACGAGACGACGTCTTGTACTGAGGATGCTACCAAAACCGTGTCAGCCGAGGAAAACGGTGAACCCGCCACCTTACAGCGATCCTCTTTTTGCTTCCTCTTCTCCATGGCTGTGAGTCTGTGATCCTCAACTGATGTCCTTCTGAGAAGACAAAAGGAGCCTTCGTTTTGGACATGTTGTTTTTTCCTGTCCGTGCTGCCGGCCACCGAGGCTTCGGTGGAAACCGTCGACACCTCCCCTCGAGGAACGCTAACCCCTGTTTGCTGTGGCTCGTGGGGCTCGCCCTGCACCTCGTCCTGTCCTCATGTCAGCGAGTTGACAGAAACCCCATCGTGTCCACCGGCTATGGAAAGATACGCGGCGTCAGGAAGGAGCTCAACAATGAAATCTTGGGCCCGGTGGAGCAGTACTTGGGCGTGCCGTACGCCACCGCGCCCGTCGGCGAGCGCCGCTTCCAGCCTCCCGAGGCTCCGGGCTCCTGGCAGGAGATCCGCAACGCCACTCAGTTTGCACCCGTGTGTCCCCAAAACGTGCACGGGGTGTTGCCTGAGATCATGCTACCGGTGTGGTTCACCGACAATCTGGACGCTGCTGCCACCTACGTTCAGAACCAGAGCGAAGACTGCCTTTACCTCAATATCTATGTACCTACGGAGGACGGTAAGTGACGACCACACGGTACCACACTAGAAATATCCATCTCTGCTATTCCACCGAATCAGTGCCATTGCTTATGCTAGTAGGCTAGTAATGTTATGGCGCTAGTAACGCTAGCAGTGCTAGTAATTGTACAGCAATAGTAAAACGGTAACAGGGCTAGTAACGCTGACAGCACTTGCAGCGCTACTAGCACTAGTAATGCTAATAGCGCTAGTAATGCAAGTGGCGCTAGTAACGCTATAACTGTGCAAGTAACAGTACTAGCACTAGTAATGCTAATAGCGCTTGTAATGCTAGTAATGCTATGAACAATATTAGCAATAATATTGCCAGTAGCGCTAGTAGCACTCGTAACGCTGGTAGCACAAGTAATGCTAATGGCGCTGGTTACGCTAGCAATGCCAGTAACGGTAATAGAGCTAGTAATTCTAATAGCACTTGTAAGGCTATGAGCACTATTAATGCTAATAACACTAGTAGTACAAGTAATGCTAGGCCTAGAAATGCTAATATCACTTGTAAGGCTATAAACATTAGTAATGCTAATAGCCCTAGTAGCACAAGTATTGCTAATGACGCTGGTTACGCTAGCAATGCCAGTAACAGTAATAGAGCTAGTAATTCTAATAGCACTTGTAAGGCTATGAGCACTATTAATGCTAATAGTGCTAGTAGTACAAATAATGCTAGTGGCGCTAGTAACGCTAGCAATGCAAGTAACGGTAACAGAGCTAGTAATGGTAATAGCGCTAGTAGCCGTAGTAATGCTAGTAGCGCTAGTAATGCTACTAGTACTAGTAAAGCTATTAATAATGTTAGCGATAATATTGCTAGTAATGCTAATAGTGCCAGTAATGGTAGTAATGCTACTAGTGATAATAATGCTATTAACAATACTGACAATAATATTACTAGTAATGCTAGTAGCACTAGTAACGCTAGTAGCACAACTAATGCTAGTGGTGCTAGTAATGCTAACAATGCTAGTAATGGTAATAGAGCTAGTAATGCTAACAGCACTAGAAACGCTATGAGCACTATTAATGATAATAGCGCTAGTAGCAAGTAATGTTAGTGGCGCTAGTAACGCTAGCAGTGCTAGTAATTGTACAGCAATAGTAAAACGGTAACAGGGCTAGTAACGCTGACAGCACTTGCAGCGCTACTAGCACTAGTAATGCTAATAGCGCTAGTAATGCAAGTGGCGCTAGTAACGCTATAACTGTGCAAGTAACAGTACTAGCACTAGTAATGCTAATAGCGCTTGTAATGCTAGTAATGCTATGAACAATATTAGCAATAATATTGCCAGTAGCGCTAGTAGCACTCGTAACGCTGGTAGCACAAGTAATGCTAATGGCGCTGGTTACGCTAGCAATGCCAGTAACGGTAATAGAGCTAGTAATTCTAATAGCACTTGTAAGGCTATGAGCACTATTAATGCTAATAACGCTAGTAGTACAAGTAATGCTAGCCCTAGTAATGCTAATATCACTTGTAAGGCTATAAACATTAGTAATGCTAATAGCCCTAGTAGCACAAGTATTGCTAATGACGCTAGTAACGCTAGCAATGCAAGTAACGGTAACAGAGCTAGTAATGGTAATAGCGCTAGTAGCCGTAGTAATGCTAGTAGCGCTAGTAATGCTACTAGTACTAGTAAAGCTATTAATAATGTTAGCGATAATATTGCTAGTAATGCTAATAGTGCCAGTAATGGTAGTAATGCTACTAGTGATAATAATGCTATTAACAATACTGACAATAATATTACTAGTAATGCTAGTAGCACTAGTAACGCTAGTAGCACAACTAATGCTAGTGGTGCTAGTAATGCTAACAATGCTAGTAATGGTAATAGAGCTAGTAATGCTAACAGCACTAGAAACGCTATGAGCACTATTAATGATAATAGCGCTAGTAGCAAGTAATGTTAGTGGCGCTAGTAACGCTAGCGATGCTAGTAATGGTATTAGAGCTAGTAATGCTAACAGTGCTGTGAGTGCTTGTTTGCCTGCATGTGCCCTGCCATTGGCTGGCGACCAGTCCAGGGTGTACCTTTGAGATCCCAGTGAGAGCAAGCAGCATGCAAAATGAATGGATGAAGTTTCCTAAGTCAAAATAACAACAGTGGTTCTCAACTGCTTTGAGGCCCTCAATGACAAGTGGCTACCCGATTTGTGAGAAACGCGAGTGTTTGTAACAAAAGTGTAGCTTGATAAAAAGCCCCCATGAAGACGACATCATCTTGCAAGCGAAAAGCACCGACAAGAATGTGAGGTGCACTCACAAATCAATTCCATTTTTGTTTTTATTTTTCGCACAGGCATAGACCCGCAACCCACTGGAAATGGCACTGCTGCCCACTTTTTGCGGTTAGGATCCACCAGTTGAGAATCACAGAATTAATGGAAGAGTGCACTTTTTTTTGGCCAATCTTTCTCTTTTCTTTTGGCCCATTCCACTGATGAAGATCAGCCCGTGGTGGTACTTTGCCGTCATCTCCATGTCAGGCGTGTTCGCCGCCACCTTCTTTGCGTATGGTCTAAAAAGACCGGGATGCACCTGGTCCACGTAGAAAGCCTTCTGAAAAAAAAAAAAACTCAGTTTACGTGTTACATAATGTGAACTGCATTTTAACCCGGCTATAGCAGCCTTGATATTATCATTGTTATTAACTACAAAGAACTAATTTACAGGCGTAGTGACACCTCGCCACACCACATTGGCTAGCTATGCTTTAAATGAGCAAAATAGTGTAAGTATTCCATGTTCAATGAATGTGCCTGTTAGCACATGCTCATAGCATGGATAGAAAACCACGAAACCTTATTGGAGCTTTTTGGACGTGTTAATAAGAACCATTTTTGGCAGAATGGGTGCGTCCCATTACATGCATTAATTAGCTGCTTCTTTTTTTAGCAGCTTTAGAAGACACAGACTGTGGACGTTAGGCAAAATAAAAAAGTGTACTTTTTCTTGAATGTAAAAAAAAGTGTCTCAGCCTCATCGATTGAGGCCGCTTTGCTTCAAAAGAGACTTTCTGTACTCAGGACCAGCTCATACTTTCTTTCTTAAATGTCAAATTTGTGGTACTGCAGCTCCAGCACTGCCTCGGAGACGTGTCCTGTTGATAAGTTGGTCAGGACGTCACTGTAATGTGATGTTAGTGTGTCATCTCCTGTGCTTTATCTCCACCTCAGTACCCTTTAGTCATTTAGAGCCATGATGGGGGGTGCTTTTTATGTTTTTTCATTTTGAGGATGCTTACTTGCACAATTTTACGTAATTTTATTACATTTCTGATCATTATAATAAGGCAACTCCAAACCAAGGGTGTCCAAAGTGTGGCCCGGGGGCCATTTATGGCCCGCTGCAGTATTTTTATTGGCCTGCGGGGCATTCTGAAAACAATATTTAATTATGTATTTAATTATTAATTATTTTCAAATTTAATTTTACAAGAATAAAACCAAAACATTCAAAGAAAACGTGGTAACCAAACAAGAAAAGGTCATCATTTTACAACAATAACATTTGAATAGGATAATGAAAAATAATTATCATCATAGCTTACTTTTTAAAATCTTTTTTTGTCATATTTTTGTATTTTAATATTGATATTTATTTCTCATATTTTATGAGAAATAACGTTTTAATTTTTTGTGAAAAAAAAAACATCCTAATGTTACGAGAATAAAGTCAAAACATTACAGGAATAAAGTCATAATTACCAAAAGAAAATTTCCAATGCAGAAGTTGAAATAGTAGTAAAATTTGGAACAGAACAACAGCAGAAATGCAAAATAAAAAGCTGTAAATTTATAAGAATAACATCAAAATACAAAAAACAATTATGCTGCAATTTTATGAGGAAAAATCATGTTAATTTAGCAGCAGTTTAAATTAACATGATTTTATGAGGAAAAATCATGTTAATTTAGCAGCAGTTTAAAAAAAAAGTTTTTTAAAGTTGTAATATGATGAGAAAAAAAAACATAATTGTATTTTTTGGAAAATTAACATGTAAGGTGTAATGTTATGGGAATAAAGTCATAATATAATAAAGTGGCAAAATTGCATCCTTTCATTTTTCAGTCTGTGTGTGAGGAAAAAGTTTGGACACCCCCGCTCCAAGCAGTTCAATGAATATTTGGCTTGGATATGTTTTCGGAGGGGATTCATGAAAGGTGAGAAAAGTGGAAACGTGAAGATGAAATAAATGATTCAATCTTTTATCGATCTCCTGTTGATGTTAGTGTGAGCTGTTGTGTCTCGGAGAAATTGCCTCCACATCTTCATTTGAATTTTCTTTCCCTCTGAGCACCTCTCCTAAGAGATATATTAAAATTGTATTCAGCGTAATAACCGTGCTTGACTGAAGGGTTAGCGCATCAGTACTTTCCTACACATCAGTTCCTAATAAGGTCAGGAGGAAGTGGTAATTAAAGCTGCTAAGATTAGTGTAGCAGCTAGGTGAGGGGAACATACAGATCCAATACAACACAAAACACAACCTTGTTTTGGCCTCTCGGGGTAAAATTAGCACAAAAAAAAGAAATACAGCAGGATGCAAAACCTGCACGTCTTAACGGGCTCATTGTTTGTTCTCTTTTATTAATTGGCAGGTAGAAGAAAAAAGGATCAAAGTCCAACTTTGGAAGCGATGCTAATGAGTATGCTAGTCTAATGATAAAAAGATTTTTAAAAATCCAATTAATTGGCCTCGTCTTAGAGTTGCTGAGGATGCTCGACCTACGCAGCTTTTGGTCTGGTTTGGCCTGCTTCTCCCATTAAACGGAAAACAAATATCAAAATGGCTCAAAGAATAACCAGAACGGCAAAGGCTCAGCCAATGATCAGCTCTGGGATGATCTAGAGGTACCTATAAATACTGTGACTTAAAAAAAATGTTTAAAGTAAAATTCAGCAGTATTTTTACACAAATAATGTCGTAATATTATAAGAAAAAAACTTAATTTTAGAAGCGTAAAGTTGAAATAATAAAGGGAAAAAACCCATCATTTTAAAAAGTGAAGTAATATTATGGGAAAGAGAAATGTACAAAAAGAGAGTTGAAATCGCAAAACCAAAGCCAAAATGTAAAGACACAAAAATGACATAAAAGTTGCAATTTTACCACAATAAATTCTGACATTATTAACATTATCAGGAAAAATAATGTAAATTTAATAGCACAGAGTTGACTTTTATTAATATAAGATAACAAAACAAAAAAAGTTGTTATTTTGGGAAATTTAGGTTGGGAAAAACATTATAATATTATGGGAATAAAGTTTAAAATATTATCAATATAATGTCATAATATTTCAAAAAGAAAATTTTACAAAGATTATTTAAAAAGTCCATATGTGGAAAAGAACAATACTGAAAATGGGGAGGGGAAAATGAAGAGATGCATTTTTTTCTTCAAAAATATACACAACCCATTTATCATATCTACATGTGCTTCTGTACAAAATGTAAAATATCAAAGTTGCATCCTTTCATTTTCTCACTATGTGGACCTCGTGTAGTATGATATATAATATGATCACATGGAACAATAATAACCGATTGATTCAATTCCCTCCACATCAAAACCGACCATATGTGATCGCATTTGATGCTCGTTTCCCCGCTAATAACAATAAAGGACGATGCCGAACGCACGGCTCTATTCCCCGCAGAAAGGTGTACAAAAGACTTTACATGACGCCCTTCTGCTTGTCAGAATCTGTCACTTACAGTCAGGGGTCAGCGCTTACAAGGCTGCTGCTGTCCCACAGGATGCCTTTCATCTCACGCGCAAACGTGGAGAAAAATCTTTCAAACACGCTTCCTTTCTGCGTTTGCAACCGTCGCCTCCATCCCTCCGTTTGTTTCCTCCACGCTTATGGCAGACGCGTCTCTATCTGTGCCCGTTTGCTCGGAAGCCTTTCACGCACGGGTGAGGCCGACACACATGATGCCGCCTGGACCTGCTCGGAAAACTCATCACACGCCTCGCACTGGAGGTGCAACTGATGATGGCGTGGAACAGTTGGGCATTAATTACGTGGAGCCATATGCCGGCCGGTTCAAGGATGTATTTATTACATTCAGGGAAAGCGAACAGGTTGAACTGCGGGATTTGGCCCCCGAGTACCGTTAAGTACAACATGCCGAGACGTACAACATAGCGCTTTGTCACCATCATCGTAATGACTTCATCAATTAAGTGGATTTCACATGTTGATTCATTGGGTCTTGACGCAAATTCAGTTGGCACCCAAAAAAAGCAGATCAATGTGGGACCTTGCCGTAACTGTAGCATAACTTGCAGTGCTAATGTGGCACACTGGGACGCTAATATCATCAGATGCAATCAGTAGCCTGTACAAAAAAACACACACGGCCTGCAGTACCTACGGCACCGTCTGAGCATACAAATAAATATCTGCGCACAGTACCCATGCCAAAAAACACCCATATATTCCTGCCGCAAGGCATGCTGGCTAGCTTGTGGTGCTTCCTCACAGCATTTGCAGTGTTTGTCGCATTTTTGCTAGATTGCAATATATGTTGAGGATGTCGTCAGAGAAGTAAACAAGGAGGGTCGTTAACATACTCTTGATATCCAGTCTTTCATTGTTCAAAGTTCATACTGTTCATAGTTTGCTGGACTACCTGGCATGCCTTGCGGGCAATTGGAAAGTACATGTTTTAAGTTACGTGTTCTGTTTAGCGCTTCGTTGTTATTTATCACCCACATAGTAGTTGATTTAGGTGATGCGTTAATTTGTTTTCATTGCACCGTGAGCAAGGATGTCGTTCTGTTCGGCCCGATCCCCAAATTTTTTTACCGAATGTGGCCCGCGTGTCAAAAAGTTTTTTTTACAAATCTATTCATTAAAAAATCATATTGCCGTTTCTCTCTGTTTTGCAGTTATAAGTATAAATATGCATGTTTAATATCATTGTATGGCCTAAATTAAGCATTTCCAAGCATAAAAATTGTCTAAATGAAGTAAAATCCATATTTTTTTGTGAGAGAAACAAGCGACTAACTCTCTGAAAGCAAGCCAACACAACTCTGGCCACTCGGGAAATTGCAAGCCCTGCATCTTCTTCCGTCTATCCCAAAACAATCCTGCAATCCTGCAACCGCCAAACTGGATCCCCTCAATGCCAACTTTTTTCGGGGACATTTTAAAGTACAAAATGACTGAAAACACAATGTTAAATGTAAAACTTTCTTATGCATTTTAATCAATTTTATACCACGGTGCCAACGGCATATGTCAGCCGGGTCAAACAACAAAACTTATATGCGTGATTCTACTCGGGTCATTGAGAGGTCAAGAAGTAACCTTCCCTCCTTTAATCAAATAGTCTACAAGCTAATCCTGCAAATCCAACTCTTTTGACAAAAAAGATGGCCAAACGAAAGATGCGGCAAAACCACGCACCACCAGAAGTCCCATTAATTGTAAAAAGTATTTTATTTATTATTGGATAGCTTTGGTATGTTGTTAAAAAGAATCGAGATTTATTTACTAAAGGTATTGTCTGCCTAAAAATGCATGCATTTTGTTGTATTCAATGTTAAAAAAAGGATATGGCTCTAATGGAAATACATTTTAAAATATGTGGATTTTGTGGCTCATTAGCCAAAAAGTTTCCCGCCCCCTGCCCTAGATGGAGCAAATAAATATGGAGCCCAAACAGTCCGCAACATACAGTGGTGTTCAAAATAATAGCAGTGCAATGTGATTAACCAGATTAAGTACTGTTGGTAGTATTTTTTTATTGCTACAAAATGAATGAATGAATGAATGGCAAAAAGTTACCAGCAGTTGCAGTAGATTCTCAGAAAACAAGCCCAAGCGTTCATGATATCTTAAGGCAATTGGGCAATTAGTTGAAAGGGGCGTGTTCAAAAAAATAGCAGCGTCTGCCTAACTATTTTGTACAAACCCTTTTGTTTCTAGGATTTGGCACTCCTGTGAATCACTAAACTAATATTTAGTTTTTTATAACTGCTTCACATCCGTGTGGCACGGCGTCAAACAATTTGTGGAACCTTTCTTGTTATTCCACTCCAAGATTCTTTAACAACATTCCACAATTCGTTAACATTTCTTGTTTTTTGCTCCAGAAAAAGCATTTTTCTATTGGATTATGGGTGCTTCACTGTGTACCGCGGCTTGAATTCAGAGTTTGGGGGTCGCCTCAACTGTTGGACCCAAAAAGAACAATTTTGCTCTCATCAGTCTGCAAAATGTTCTTCCATTTCTCTTTAGGCCAGTTGATGTGTTCTTTGGCAAATTGTAACCTCCTCTGTACATGTATTGTTTTAACAGCGGGACTTTGCGGGGGATTCCTGTAAATAGATTAGCTTCACACAGACATCTTCTAACTGTCACAGTACTTACAGGTAACTCCAGACTGTCTTTGAGCATCCAGGAGCAGATCATTGGCTGAGACTTTGCCATTGTGGTTATTCTTCTATCCATTTTGTTAGTTGTGTTCCCTTGTCTGTCACGTGTCTTTGGTTTTGCTCTCCATTTTAAGGCATTGGAGATCATTTTAGACGAACAGCCAAAACTGTTTGCACCTCTTCATACGTTTTCCCCTCTCCAATCAACTTTTTAATCAAAGTACGGTGTTCTTCTGAACGGTGTCTTAAACTGCTGGGTCTTGTTTTCTGAGAATCTACTGCACCCACTGGTAACCTGTTTGCCATGTAGCAATAAAAATGTACTAATAAGAGTCCTTAATCTAGTTAGTCTCATTGAGCTGCTATTATTTTGAACACTACTGCATCAGAAAAGAGGCATACATGAATAAATGACTAAATTCCAAAGTCAACTTTATGCCAAACGTGGCCTGCATGAGTTTTCCATATTTTATTCCCAGAGAAAAACGGCCCATCCAGTCATCCACCCATCAGCAATTCCATGCCCTGAAATACTCACACATTCTTTGCACTAAAGTCTCTTTTCTTTCTGCATCTGGTCACCCCCGTCGTCCTGATCTGGAAGCAACTCCACGTCTCTCCTCCATCTTTATGCAGATGGCGGTAGAATGGGTCAGTGTTCTGCATGCAAATGAACCCAATGCCCTTCCCCGCCAGGCCCTTGGCTGATTTGAGCTGCCAATAAGCACACGCAGCGATGGCATCCACGTGTGAGGATGTAGTATGACACTGTATTTGTGTTAAAGATGTGTAGGGGACCACATCATATTTCATGGGAGGTTCATCCAGTTTCATCCAGAAACACACTCTCTATAAAGTTCTACCTGGCTTGCCTGCTCGGGTTTTTCTTCTTCTTAGCAGTAAGTGGGCGGACCCAGTCGCTCTGATGTTCCTGATTATAATTGGTCGCAGTCCTAATCTTTTATGACAGGCTGTTAGAACTGAAGTGGGACATCAGAGCAGGAGAGCAGCTGGCCGGAAATTCATTAGAAGAAGATGAAGAAGAATGTGTATATTTGAGAAGATTGCCCCCAAAGAGGGCATCAAGTCTTTAGGAAAGCAGAGAAATTGTGTGTTTGGTTGCGTTGGAAGCACACGCAAAGATAATTATGCCGTGCATGTCAATTTGCCGCTCTTCTACGTCTGCCGCTTCCTTCTTTCCATTGAATTTTCCATTTTCCATCAAGCGTACCCGAAGCTAACTTCATGAATTTACTTTCAGTACACTTGAAGTCAAAAAACACGTTTATTTTATGCAGTAAGTGTACTGGTATCAACTTATCTAAACAACACCCGTGCAGTTTCTTCCTCACTAATCATTTAGAAAAGTGCTTCTCCTCCAAGATCTGCTTGTAACAGCGCATGGAATCCATGACCCCTTTAGCATCCATAGCATTCAATCATATTTATCTTTGTGGTCACCACATTGCAGGGTTTTGGGACCTAAAGATAATAGGGGGCATGTCTCCTTTCTCTGGGATTTCTGTGACGTTCATTTTCACTTTCATCGTGAGAACTTTCCTTTTGTTTGGCGCAAATTAATTTTCATTCCATTTTTGTGCTTGAAAATGCTTCATTTAAACCAAGAACCAGTACAATTAGCTTAAATATGCATATTCTGCAAATTGTACAAATGATAGGCCATATTCAACCTTGAAACAGCGGTGATGTATTAATGCAGTGGTTTTCAAACTGGGGGGCGCGCCCCCTAGGGGGTCTCGGCGTTATGATGGGGGGGGCACCAGGCTACCACGAACACATTTCATTATTACCGTATTTTTTGGGACGGGGTGCACAGAAAATAATTTAACTCCAAAAAGGGGGCGCTGCAAAAAAGTTTGGGAATGAATGGATGTTTGAAAACCCGCAATAGAGTCTGGGGCCCAGAATTCCCGGCTGCACCCCTGCTATTGGCATATGTGACATTAAAAAAGGAACAATAAAACAAACGTCATTTAGGCAAAAACATATTTTACCATTGGTGAAACTTCAAGAAGATGAAACGACTTTTTTAAGGAGACTTTAAACGTGAGATGGAGTACACTGGTGGAGGCCCAGTAGGACTTCCAGGTAGCACAATGGTGGGATACCAGTATCGGCCGATGCTAATTGGTGGCCAATCGATCGGAGCAACGAAAACATAACTTGTTAAACTTTTCTACTCTCTGTGTGTGTATGCTTGCACCCACCGAGACATAGAGACTGTATGACTGAAAAAGGGCTCACTCCATTCATGCTGTTGTTCTATGGAACAAACGCAAGGTTCTGTCACCAATTTTGCCGGCCGATAATTGTCTAAAAATAATCGCCAATAAACAACATTATTGTCGATGTTATTTTGAGACCAATTTTGCTTGAATATAAGGAGTAACAACAACAACATCCATCCGTCCGTTTTCTATACCGCTTAACCTCTTTGGTGTCGCATGTATGCTGGAGCCTATCCCAGCTGACTTTGGGCGGGAGGCGGGGTACACCCTGGACTGGCCGCCAGTCAATCACAGGGCAGACGTACAAGCATTCACACTCACATTCATACTTATGGACAATTTAGAGTCAAGACCAGCAAAATGATTAATTTTCAATTATTGCGTAATTAATTTATGAATAAATTATCGATATTTTTTTTTCTAACCTCGTAAAGCAATAAAAAAGGTATGCGGTATTACTCAGGTGACTTTCTTATTGGTTGTTCCGGCTTATTATAAGTGACAAGTCCTACTGATGGTATTTAGTGGAGTGAATTATCCCAAGTGCGACAAATCGAAAGAAGAGATCCGGTGTGGTGGAGATTATGAAACAGTTATTCTGTTGGGGGTTGCACATCAGGCTCAGGGCAGGTTTTCTTCAATTCTGACCTCAGCTGGGGAGACTTTAAATGGAGTAGCCACGTGGGAGGCGCACACACTTGAACCAGAAGAAGTGTGGTCTCGCACCCCCGGGGTTGCTGTGGTTTAAACCGTTTTAATCTTGCGAAATCTTGTGACCCCCCCCCTAATCCGTACGCTTCTCTTCCCGTCATTCTGACGGAAGCTAACCTTGTTTCAGTTTCCGATCCCAAACAGCAAGCTTTGCGTTAATGACAAACTCCATCATTTTGACTCGTGACAAAGGTGGAGTTTATTTGGACAGTAAAACCCGTTTTTAAAGCAGCCACTACTGCCCCAAAGTGCTCTGCATGAGTGACACAACAACAGGTAAATGTAATCAAAAATACCAAAAAACCAAATACAATAAAGAGTACATATAAAACGACGAATAAAGAACATATAAAACATTGCAAACATGTAAAAAACATTTGAAATATCCTGTTCATCTTGCAGTAAAAGGCCAAGCAAAGACTGTAAGTGTGTTTTGAAAACGGACTTGAAAGTCTCCCCTGAAGTAGCGGAGGTGATGTTCGCGCAGAGACCCCGAGCCAGAGTTTGGAGCCTCTACACATGTTCTATCACTTCTGCTTTTCAGCCTAGACCTGGGACACTCTGGTAGAAGATGATCATTGGACCTCAAGGCTCTGGCCCAAGTGTGCAGAACAAGCAGCTCTGGTGAATAAGGTGGCTTCAGCCCATGAAGTAATAAGATCTTAAACTGAAGAGTAAAACTAACAGGCAGCCAGTGCGATGGGGCCTTTTTGAGGGTGTGATCTTCCTTGAAGTCCATGCGCCATGCCTGTCAGGCAACTACGGCTACCCGTGGAATCGGCATGGAGATAATGTTTGTCCTCTCTGATGTTCTTCCTGCCGTGTTTTGTGCAACCCGGCAGCGCTGCCGTTCTCTTTCCTCAGGACACACCTCAGCCAGAAGACCCCGAGATCCTTCGTTTTTATTGCTGGCGGAGCAGTCGTTGACGTCGCTGCGGTCTTTATTAAAAAACGTATTTCAAGAGGAGGCTGCTGGCGTGCACGGTAGAACGTAGTTCACGGTGGTTTGTGGGGCCGTGTGCACGAGGAACAGCGGGATGCGGGGGTCGCCGTGTCAGGCGCCTCGTCAGGCCGACGGGCCGCCGCAGACATGACACAGCGCAGCTTCATCCCATTTGCTGCGCTGAGGAAATGGAGGGAGACAGGAGACAGCTTGCGCCGCGGCCACTAGCCCGCTGAACCGAACAGAAACGCCCCCGAATGAGAGATGCAGTTACATCGGGTCAAACCACGCCGGGGAAAAGCCCGGCAAAATGCTGCTGCACGTAGGCATGCTCAGACCACTGGCCGCCACGTCACGTGACACGTGTCGGCCTACCAGCGGGCCTTCCTTCGGGGGGCCCGAGGGCGGGAAATGCTTATGACCTAAAAAAGTATGTTTGTACTTATTGTCCTTTCATGCGTTCAGTTTGTGTTCACTGACCAATGGCCTCCTCTCAAAAGAACATTTTTCTTTTATCCAATGCACACACAAAAACATCCATTTATGTTGTTGCTTTCTTAAAAAAAACCAAGTCAGATATCTCTCTGGGATGTTCTGGTTTTGTCTTGATGCTGAGAGAGTCAAAGAGTCGCACCGCAAAGATGGTTTTCTGCAACTTCGCCGTTTCTCGATGACTGCTGCATGGAGGAACGAGCATCTCAGGCGTCTCAACGAAAAGTGCACCTTTTTTTGTTGTTGTTTTGCCAACACAATTCTTAGGTGAGACGCGAACACACGTCTTTCGGTTTTCTAGGACTAATCGACTAATGACACAGTTATACACCAATTTGTGCTGTGATTTAGAATATTACAAACTCCACAAGAAGAGTAAGATGCAGCTTGATAACAAAATAATACTGATGTTTGGGCCATTCTTTTATTAAGAAGATAACATACAATTAGAAATCCCGCGGTTTTTGCATGTTTCGATTGTTTTCTCCAAGTGGCGACCTCTCCCGCTTTGTCTGATGGTCTTTGAACGCACCATCTAACTTTGCCCCACTACTATACTGTGTTGTTATCCTTTTTTCTTTCGCTGATGACCTTACTGAGTACTAATGTGCAAATTTAGGGTGCACAACCTCTCTGAAGATCAAAGTCCGAGCTGTTACCGGTGGATGGTGGCTCCGGATTTATTTTGTGTTTTTAATTTGATGTTGTTCCTGTCTTAGTCCTGTCCTCACAATACATCATTAATAAGATGAATTTGATATGTTTTCCTAATAAAATCATTGCCCGCTGCTAATGCTATTTACATCCAATTTCATCTCCATCGTTGGCAGGACGGGCTGTCGAGCGGCTGCTAGTGCCGCCATGCGTGTTGCATGTCTTTACGATGGCTAAATCCGAGGATGTGTGGCCGATTCTTATCGATCCGGGAGTCTGCCACCGATGTAGCCTCATCTCTCGCTTGTCACAGCGGATATATCCTTGGCCACCCTACTAATCACCATGCATTGCTTTTCTGTCCTGCATGAACACACACAGAATGCGCCAGTGTGGCAACTCTTTTGGCAGACGACCGGGCTCCTCGGCTCAGAACAATGTTTTCCTCGCACGTGGACGCCGTCTGCAGCTGTTTAGATGCGACGCTCGTCTGAAATGTCGGTGCGGGCCGTCTTGTTTCGGTGGGATCCTCTCTCCCGGCAGCCGGTTTAGCTCGTTATAAGACATTAGAAAATGAATGGAATCGCAGTAGTTGCCATTAGGAACAAAGGTGTGGTTTTAGAGTGGTACTAAGTAGTGGAAAATTGCTGACAAGATGGAGGACTAATGTGCCTTTCTATCCATTACCGGTCTGCCTACCTGGCTGTTCGCTGTTAGAAGCTTAGCCTTCTCTCCTTATTGCACAAAGCACTATCAGGATCAAGCGCCTTCTTGGTGGTTTAGGCAGAGGATGCAGGAAATCCATTCAGCATTGATCTTTGATCCATTTAGAAGGAAGATAAACATTTTATGTCAGGAAGTTGGACTCATACGGACGTATGGGAAGGAAATGCTGCATTGCAACGGGGGAGTGCGGTTGCAGTGCTTTTCATTAGTGGGGGAAAAAAATGTCTTCTTATTGGCTTTTTCCCAACACCTTACTGGAAACTGCACAAGAAGTTCTTTTTGACCCATTAGGTAGGAGGAGCAGGGCAACAGATGCATGTAAACGTGCCCAGACTTGGGGTTAGCTGCATGGTTAAAAATGGTAAAAATCTGTCATTTTACAAGAATAAGAACAATACTGTCATTTTACGAAAATAACCTCACCCTTTTTTGAGAATAATTTCACAATTAAAGTTAGGGAGGAAAATTAGCTTGCGATAAGCAAGTCGAAATATTAAATAATAAATGAATAATAATTAATTCAATAACTCATTCATTCATTCATTCATTTTCTGTACCGCTTATCCTCATTAGGGTCACGGGGATGCTGGAGCCTATCCCAGCTGGCTTTGGGCGAGAGGCGGGGTACACCCTGGACTGGTCGCCAGTCAATCGCAGGGCAATTCAATAATTAGCAATCATATTATAAAGTCATATTTGCAAGAAGAAAATTTAAGACCAGTTAAAAATAAACAGCAGCAGCAGAATTGAAAAAAAAAGACTATTGTAAAATATTATATTATAATTATTTAGGAGAATAAAGTCTTGAATTACAACAAGAAAAGTAGTTTTATGATGACTTTATTTCCGTCATATTATGGCTTTTCCACAACCTCTCATTATTTTCTCAATCAATGACAACAAAACAAGTTTACATATTTTCTCTCTAATATTTCAACTTTAAGTTACTAAAATGACATTATTATTTCCCATAATATTTTTAGTTATTCTCATAAAATTTCAGCTGTTTTTTATCATTTAAGTTTTTTTAACTATTCCAACTTTCTTTTTGTAAATGTTCTTTTCATAAGATTATTTCCATAATTTTTTGGCTTTATTCTGATTGTAACTTTTTCCCCAACCTATTTTTTTTAATAATTACAATATTGTTGGTTGTTTTGTTTGTTTTTCGTTATGTCTTTAAAATAACATTCTACATATGTTATTTTTATTCACAATGTTGTTAATTGTAAAATTAAAAAGAGCATAAAATAAAAAAGAATTGTAAAATTTGTAAAATTTCATCTGTTTTAACCATTTATGTTGTTTTTTCCCCCCATTTGTAAATTTTTTTCTCATAATTTGACTTTATTCCCATAACATTTTGACTTTATTCTCATAGTATTTTGACTTTATTTTCATAGTATTGTGACTTTATTCTCATAATATTTTGACTTTTTTCTCATAACATTTTGACTTTTTTCCCATAGTCTTTTGACTTTATTCTTACAATATTTTGACTTTATTCCCATAATATTTTAACTTTATTCCCATAGTATTTTTACTTTATTCCCATCATATTTTGACTTTATTCTGATAATATTTTGACTTTACTTGCATAATATTTGGACTTTATTCTCATAGTATTTTGACTTTATTCTCATAATATTTTGACTTTATTCCCCAGATTATTTTGACTTTTTCCCCAACCTTATTTTCCAAAAATTACAACATTTTTGATTGTTTTCTTTGTTTCTCATAATATTAGGTCTTTAAAAAAATTGTTTTCTTTCATATGTATCTTTTTTTCCACTATGCTACTAAAATTATGTTATTTTTTGTTGTCAAATTTCAACACTTTTTACCATTTCTGGGTTGCTTATATATATTATTTTTCTTTGTTCCAGTATTTCTACTTTCTTCTCATTTATTTTCCTATCACGGCTTTATTCTGAAAATATTTTAACTTTTTCCCCAAACTATTTTTCCCAAAATTGCAACTTCTGCAAATGTGTTGTTTGTCCTGTCGTTACAGTTCATCAGGATGAAAAAGCGAATTGGTTGATTTTTGATATTTGTTTTTATTTTGGGGGGTGCTCAGGTAGGAGCAGCGCAGCAGCAACAGATGTCAAGGAGCATGTAAACATGCTTTGTGCAGCATGTGTGGATTTAATGAGCGTCTGCCTGGGGATTGGAGTCTTTTAATGGCTTCCTTGAAGACTTGACTGCTGCAGATAGTGAATGCGGAGCAGCAGCAGACAGCGGGGAGCATGAACGGGCAAATTAATGGCATCCTTATCAGGGAAACGTACAGGGGCTGACAGGCTAAGGTGTTGCTGATAAATGTGTGTTATTGGCTGCGCCCTATGGAGTGTTTAACAGGCTTTACCACTAAAGCTTCACGTGGGGCTCCTCTTTGACCTTGCTGACCTCGGTGACCTTGGTGACAGGCGTCCTGTCGCTGGCGGTGTAAATATCTAAAGGGGTCTGTAAAGGTGGTGCGGGTATGGCGCATGGTCACGTGACGTGAGCGGCGAGCCAGTGTGTGTTAGCGTCGTGCATCATGCGGACTTCGATGGCACTGCCACGGCATCCTTAGGTGAACCTCAGCGTCACGCTCTTTACTCCATGCACTGTTCCCCCACGCAGGATCACGCGGCACGACGAGCCGCAATCTGCAGCAGAGCAAATATAACGCGTGGCGTTTTAATGAGGGGAAGGACGTCAGACGAGACAACCTCGCTTCGTTTTTCTAATAAAAACAACCTGGCAGGCATTTCCCTCATCGTTAACAATCAATCCTTTGCTATTTTTCTCCTTTCTGTGCCAGGACAGTATCACTCATCATGTTGCTCTCCTGTAAATCAATCAATCAATACGCATGATGACTGCTTGCACAAATCAATCAATCACTTTCCTAACTGTAAATCAATCAATCAATACGCATGATGACTGCTTGCACAAATCAATCAATCACTTTCCTAACTGTAAATCAATCAATCAATACGCATGATGACTGCTTGCACAAATCAATCAATCACTTTCCTAACTGTAAATCAATCAATCAATACGCATGATGACTGCTTGCACAAATCAATCAGTCTATCAGGTGTTGCAGCATGCCACATCATATTGATAAAACCTCCA
This sequence comes from Oostethus manadensis, assembly GCA_024372805.1. Lineage (NCBI taxonomy): Eukaryota > Metazoa > Chordata > Actinopteri > Syngnathiformes > Syngnathidae > Oostethus > Oostethus manadensis. The sequence goes on from QODF01000173.1 coordinate 776,912, forward strand.
TAGCACACAATACATAGTACATAGTACACAACACTTAGTACATGGTGCATGGTACATTGTACATACTACATAGTACATGGTACACAATACATACAGTACTACATACTGTATCACATGGTGCATGGTACACAGTACTGTACACAGTACATGGTACATTGTACACAGTACATGGTACACAATACATTCAGTATTACATAGTACGTGGTACACAATACATACAGTAGTACATATTACATGGTACATAGTACATGTAGTACATATTACACTGTACATAGTACACAACAGACTTCATAGTACACAGTACATTGTACATGGTACTTAGTAAACAATACATCCAGTATTATATAGTACATGATACATATTACATGGTACATAGTACGTAGTACATTGTACATAGTACATGGCACAAAATACACAATACATAGTACAAAGTACATTGTACATGGTACATGGTACACAATACATACAGTAGTACATTTACATGGTACATAGTACACAATACTGTACACAGTACAGGGTACACAATACATCCAGTATTACATAGTACATGGTACACAATACATCCAGTAGTACATATTACATGGTACATAGTACATGTAGTACATATTATACTGTACATAGTACACAATACACTTCATAGTACACAGTACGTTGTACATGGTACATGGTACTTAGTAAATAATACATCCAGTATTATATAGTACATGATACATATTACATGGTACATAGTACGTAGTACATTGTACATCGTACATGGCACAAAATACACAATACATAGTACAAAGTACATTGTACATGGTACATGGTACACAATACATACAGTAGTACATATTACATGGTACATAGTGCACAGTACATAGTACATGGTAAATTGTACATATTACACAATACATAGTACATAGTACACAGTATATTTGTACATAGTACATGGTCAAATGTCACATAGCACACTATGCGTACATGTAGTACATGGTACATAGTACACAATACATAGTACATAGTACAAAGTACCGGTAAGTACTCCTCCCCTGAGCCACCACCTTATCGTGGCGGAGGAGTTTGCGTGTCCCAATGATCCTAGGAGCTAAGTTGTCGGGGGCTGTCATGCCCCAGGTAGGGTCACCCATGACAAACAGGTCCTAGGGGAGGGACCAGACAGAGAGTGGCTCAAAAGACCCTGATGGTGATTAAAAACATTGGACTTCGTTTTCCTTCGCCCGGACGCGGGTCACCGGGGTCCCCTCTGGAGCCAGGCCTGGAGGTGGGGCACGATGGCGAGCTTCTGGTGGCCAGGCCTGCACCCATGGGGCCCGGTCAGGCACAGCCTGAAAAGGTAACGTGGGTCCCCCCTCCCATGAGCTCACCACTCGTAGGAGAGGCCGAAGGGGTCAGGTGCTAAGTGAGCTGGGTGGCGGCCGGAGGCGGAGGCCTTGGCTGACCGATCCTCGGCTACAGAAGCTAGTTGTCGGTACGTGGAATGTCACCTCTCTGGCAGGGAAGGAAGCTGAGCTGGTGCATGAGGTGGAGAAATTCCGGCTAGATATAGTCGGACTCACCTCAACGCACAGCAAGGGCTCTGGAACCAGTCCTCTCGAGAGGGGCTGGACATCATTCCATTCTGGTGTTGCCGGCAATTAGAGGCGACAGGCAGGGGTGCCAATTCTTGTTGCCCCCCGACTCCAAGCCTGCAGGTTGGAGTTTAACCCGGTAAGCGAGAGGGTAGTGCTCCTTCGGGGGATTCCCTTGTTCTACAGGGTGACTTCAACGCTCATGTTGGCTGCGACAGTGAGACCTGGAGAGGTGTGATTGGGAGGAACAGCCCCGCTGATCTTAACCCGAGCGGTGTTTTGTTATTGGACTTCTGTGCTCGTCACGGATTGTCTATAACGAACACCATGTTCAAGCATAACGGTGTCCACATTGGACACTCAAGTGAAGAGAGGGGCGGAGCTGTCAACCGATCACCACCTGGTGGTTAGTTGGTTCCGATGGTGGGGGAGGATGCCAGTCAGACCTGGCAGACATAAACGCGTTGTGAGGGTTTGCTGGGAACGTCTGGCAGAGTCCTGTCAGAAGGAGTTTCAACTCCCACCGGCGGGAGAGCTTTGACCACGTTCCAAAGGAGGCAGCGGACATTGAGTCCAAGTGGGCGATGTTTCGTGCCTCTATTGTCGATGCTGCTGATCGGAGCTGTGGCCGTAAGGTGGTCGGTTCCTGTTGTGGCGGTAATCCCAGAACCCGTTGGTGGACACCAGCGATGAGGGATGCCATCAAGCTGAAGAAAGAGTCCTATGAGGTCGTTTTCGCCCATGGGACTCTGGAGGCAGTTGACAGGTACCGGCAGGCCAAGCGGTCTGCGGCTCTGGCAGTCACTAAGGCAAAACCTCGGACATGGGAGGAGATCAGAGGGGCCATGGAAAACGACTTCCGGATGGCTTCTGGTCCAACATCCGCCGTCTCAGGAGGGGGAAGCAGTGCACAGTCAACACCGTGTATGGTGGGGACGGTGTGCTGCTGACTTCAACTCGAGATGTTGTGGACCGGTGGAGGGAATACTTTGAAGACCTCCTCAATCCCACCGACACGTCTTCCAACATGGAAGCAGTGCATGTTCAGAGCAGACTCTGAAAAAGGTTCCCCTATCTCTGGGGCTGAGGTTACCGAGGTGGTCAAAAAGCTCCTTGGTGGCAAGGCTCCGGGGGTGGATGAGATCCACCCGGAGTTCCTTAAGGCCTTGGATGCTGTGGGCGTGTCTTGGTTGACACGACTCTGCAGCATCGCGTGGACATCGGGGTCGGTGCCCCTGGACTGGCAGACCGGAGTGGTGGTCCCGCTTTTCAAGAAGGGTGACCGGAGGGCGTGTTCTACCTTTTGTGGGATCACACTCCTCAGCCTTCCTGGTAAGGTCTACTCAGGGGTTCTGGAGAGGAGGATCCGCCGGATAGTCGAATCTCGGATTTAGGAGGAGCAGTGTGGTTTTCGTCCTGGTCGTGGAACTGTGAACCAGCTCTATACTCTCGGCAGGGTCCTTGAGGATTGCCCAACCAGTCTACATGTGTTTTGTGGACTTGGAGAAGGCATTCGACCGTGTTCCTCGGGGAATACTGTGGGGAGTGCTCCGGGAATATGAGGTATCGGACCACCTAATCTAGGCGGTTCATTCCCTGTATGACCGGTGTCAGAGTTTTGTTTGCATTGCCGGCAATAAGTCGGACCCTTTTCCAGTGAGAGTTGGATCCTGCCAGGCCTGCCCTTTGTCACCGATTCTGTTCACTACTTTCATGGACAGAATTTCTAGACGCAGCATTGAGGGGTTTCAGTTTGGTGGCCACAGGAGTCGGTCTCTGCTTTTTGTAGATGACGTGGTCCTGCTGGCTTCATCGAGCAGTGACCTTCAACTCTCACTGGATTGGTTTTAGAGCGGAGTGTGAAGCGGCTGGGATGAGAATAAGCACCTCAAAATCTGAGTTCATGGTTCTCGCCCGGAAAAGGGTGGAGTGCCATCTTCGGATCGGGGATGAGGTCCTGCCTCAAATGGAGGAGTTTAAATACCTCGGGGTCTTGTTCACGAGTGAGGGAA
>QODF01000173.1:780830-885537 GCA_024372805.1 Oostethus manadensis
GTAGGAGGCCTCGGGGAAGACCCAGGACACGCTGGAGACTGTCTTTTAGCTGGCCTGGGAACGCCTCGGCATCTGGCGAGAAGAGCTGGACAAAGTGGCCGAGGAGAGGGAAGTCTGGGCTTCCTTGCTTAGGCTGCTGCCCCCGCGACCCGACCTCGGATAAGCGGAAGAAAATGGATGGACGGACAGACAAAGCACATTTTACAGTACACAATACATAGTACATGGTACATAGTACAAAATACATACAGTAGTACATTGTACGTAGTACACTATACATAGCACATGGTCATTGTAATAGAGTTGAAATATTACTCTGAAATATTACAAGAAGAAAGCTGAAATAGTTGGAAAATTTTACAAGAATAATGTCAAAATATTAAGGAAAAATGTTGTTTTGTGACGGGAGAAAAATTTGTAATTTTGTAGTATTCTGTGGAAAAATAAGGACATTTTAGTAACACAGAGTTGCTATATTACAATTTTGTGGTACTATTATGTCAAACAAGCAAAACCAAACAAAACAAAGCAGGCAGGAGGGAAAAGTTTTGGGTGGAAGCGAGTCCTGGCCGGACGGAAACGAGCCGCATCACATCAACGTATTAGGACAATAACGCTTCTTTGCAGGCATAAAAGAACGTAAAAGTCCGTGTCTCGTCACTTTTCAGAACTTTTGCAAATCTCCTAATCATGGATAGAAAATTTTAAGCATCACGGTGTCAGGAGCGATTAGGAGACGACTGTAAGAGAAGCGGGCCTGGGGGTTGTTGACGAGGCAGCCCGTGACAAACAGTCGACCTTGGGGTGACCCTCAGAGAGAGAAAGGACCGTGTAATCCCAGTAAAAACCTCAGCTGAGACCAGTCACTGACAAACGCAACACTGGAACTTATTTGTCTTTTCCTTCTTCTTGTCTTGGCTTTATACCTTTCTATTCTTGTATTTTTAATTTTGTCCTGTTTCTGCTCCTGATTCTTAGGTCCACTCACAAAAAAACACGACGAATCTTCAATGAACAGACCACGGGATGAAGGTATGTCCCTTCACTTTGATACTTTTATACTACACTTCTTCCCCATGCATGCAAACGTATGTCCATCCATCCATTTTCTAATACATAGTATTATTTCATTTATCATAGATTTAAAATGTCTATGCTACTAAAATGCTATTTTTCCTCACAATATTACGAGTTTCTCATAAAATTGCAACTCTTTACTCGTTTATATTTTGAGTTTATTCTTGTAAAATTACTCCTGATTACTCCATTCCTGCTGTCGCTTTTCCCCCCAACTACTTTCTTTATGTATGTATGACTTTATTCCCATAATATTTGGACTTGTCTGCAACCCAAAAAATACAAATGCATTTGTTGTTTTGTTTCTTTCATGTAGATAGGCTAATAAGAAAATACGAAAATGCATCTTAACTTTGTCATATAGGTGACAAAAATTATTAAATTAAAGTAAAACTAATAAAACTAAAAATAAATTGTTAACTTCACTCTTTGCACATTTTTTTACATTTGAAACTTTCTTCTTAAATGATCTTTGTAAATGTATTTTTTTCTGATATAACGACCTTATTCTCATAATATTTTGACTTTATTCTGGTAATATTATAACTTTTCTCCAAAACTATTGTTTTGTTTGTTTGTCATATTAGGACTTACGTGTATGTATGTATTAATTTTTCTATTTCTATGCCACTAAAGCGATATCATTTTTCTCATAATATTACACAGAAAACTGCAACTTTTTTTGCATTAAAATAGGACTTTTTTCTCATAATATTTTGATTTTATTTTCATAAAACGACCACAGCTTTTTTCACCTTCCACCTCTAGAATAAATGAACGTTTAAATTTACCTTTCCAAATTATGGGTATTTTTATTTGCTGGTATCAGAAGTATCAATATTTCAGTATACATTGGCCCTACCGTAAACCAAAAAGCATGCTAACCAGGGCGTACGCTAACCAAGGTTCCACTGGGTTGTGTGTTTTATGTACTGCTGTTTAGAAAGGAGCTGCTTTATTTTCTGTTCTGAAAGTGTGATCAGTGCGATCGTTAGTCAATATTGAGTCACTCATCACACTTTTATGAAATGCTGTGTTCCCATTTTGCTTGCATAATCCTGTGATTGCTTGAAAAGTTTACTTTCACCGAGAGAATCCTTCACCACTGTTCCACCGCACGTACCCACCCACCCAACGCAGTAAGAACTGTTTTCACCCTCACTTAGGCACTTTGTTTGGTCCAAAATATGTTACGATATCATTATATAATTATTTATGACAATAACGTCAAAATATTAAGAAGACAAAGTTGTATTCTAATGACAAAAAATATTTTAATGCAAATAAGATTAATATATTGAAAAATATTGTGTTATTAATATAATATGTATTTTATAGATTATAATGTAATATAATATTATGAATATGTACAGTAGTGTTCAAAATAATAGCAGTGCAATGTGACTAACCAGATTAAGTACTGTTATTAGTATATTTTTATTGCTACATGACAAACAAGTTACCAGTACGTGCAGTAGATTCTCAGAAAACAAGACCCAGCCTTCATGAGGTGCACGCTCTTAAGGCTGTGCAATTGGGCAATTAGTTGAAAGGGAGTGTTCAGAAAAATAGCAGTGTGGCCTTCCAACTAGTGATCAGTGATCAATTTAAAAAAAAAAAAAGACAGGAGGCAGAGCTGGTGGTAGCAGAGATGAAGATGCTGAGGTTCTCTTTGGGTGTGACCAGGATGGACAGGATCAGGAATGAGTACATGAAAGGGACAGCAGAGGTTGTTAGAGGTTTTAGAGACTTTTCGAGAGGAAAGGTAGTGAATTTATTGGTAGAAGGATTCTGAGTTTTGAACTGCCAGGCAGGAGGCCTAGAGGAAGACCAAAAAGAGAAGGTTTATGGATGTAGTGAAAAAGGACATGAAGGTAGTTGGTGCGAGAGAAGAGGATACAGAAGACAAAGTTAGATGGAGGCAAATAATTCGCTGTGGTGACCCCTGAAGGGATAAGTCCAGAGAAAAAAAAACGAACATTTTTTCTTTTCCTCATAACATCATGACTTTATTATCATAATATTATAAATGTAGCCGCAACGGGGCACAAGCCAGTGTCTTATTGTGGCGGTCCCAAGCCCGAAAAAATACAGAGGGTTGTGTCAGGAAGGGCATGCGACGTAAAACCTTCCCAAACCAGAACATGCGAATCAAACAAAGGACTTCCATACCAGATCGGACGTGGTTAACAACGCCCTCCACCGGTGCTGTTCACCGACAGGGTGCCGGTGGAAACTGAATTACTGTTGGCCGGAGAAGGAGAGGAGGAAGGTGTGTCCGTAGGAGGAGAGAGAAGAGGAAAGCTAAGACCCTAGAACTAAGAGTTGGGACTTTGAATGTTGGAACTATGACAGGAAAAGGTACACAATTAGTTGACATGATGCAGAGAAGGAACGTAGACATATTGTGTGTCCAGGAGACCAGGTGGAACGGTAGCAAGGCTAGAAGCTTAGGAGCAGGGTTCAAGCAGTTCTATCATGGTGTAGATAGGAAGAGAAATGGAGTAGGGGTGATTTTGAAGGAGGAGTTTGCTAGCAACGTCCTGGAGGTAAAACCAGTGTCAGAGTGATGAGCCTGAAGCTAGAAATGGAAGGTGTGATGTTCAATGTTGTTATTGGGTATGCTCCACAGGTAGAATGTGAGATGGAGGAGAAAGAGAAATTCTGCTCAGACCTGGATGAAGTGATGCAGAACATCCCCAGAAGTGAGAGAGTTGTCATTGGTGCGGACTTCAATGGGCATGTTGGTGCAGGAAACAGAGATGATGGGCAAGTTTGGTATCCAGGAGAAGAACGCAGAAGGACAGATGGTGGTCAATTTGCAAAAAGGATGGAAATGGCTGTAGTAAATACTTTCTTCCAGAAGAGACAGGAACATAGGGTGACCTATAAGAGTGGAGGTCGGAGCACACAGGTAGACTACATCTTGTGTAGAAGGTGTATCCTGAAGAAGGTCTGTGACTGCAAAGCAGTGGTAGGTGAGAGTGTAGCCAGACCGCATAGGATGGTGGTGTGTACGATGACTCTAGTGGTGAGAAGGATGAAGAGGTTAAAGGCAGAACAGAGGACAAAATGGTGGAAGCTGAAAAAGGAGGAGTGTTGCGTGACTTTTAGGTAGGAGTTGAAAAAGGCTATGGGTGGCCAGGAAGTCCTTCCAGATGACTGGACAACTACAGCTACTGTGATCAGGGAGACAGGTAGGAGAGAACTTGGTGTGTAAGGTGTGGAAGGAAAGTAGATAAGGAGACTTGGTGGTGGAATGAGGAGGTGCAGGAGTGTATACAGAGTAAGAGGTTAGCTAAGAAGAAGTGGGACACTGAGAGGACTGAAGAGAGTAGACAGGAGTACAGAGAGATGCAGCGTAAGGTGAAAGTAAAGGTGGCAAAGGCCAAACAAGGGGCTTATGATGACTTGTATGCTAGGTTGGACAGCAAGGAGGGAGAGAAAGATCTATACAGGTTGGCAAGGCAGAGGGACAGAGATGGGAAGGACGTGCAGCAGGTTAGGGTGATGAAGGATAAGGATGGAAGGGTATTGACAGGTGCCAGTAGTGTCATGGGAAGATGGAAAGAGTACTTTGAAGAGTTGATGAATGAGGAAAATGAAAGAGAACAAAGAGTAGAAGAGGTGACTGTTGTGGACCAGGAAGTAGCAAAGATTAGTAAGGAAGAAGTGAGGAGGGCATTGAAGAGGATGAAGAATGGAAAGGCACTCGGTCCTGATGATATACCTGTGGAGGTATGGAAGTGTCTAGGAGAGGTGGCAATAGAGTTCCTGACCGGGTTGTTTAACAAGATCTTAGATAATGAGAAGATGCCTGAGGAATGGAGGAGAAGTGTGCTGGTGCCCATTTTTAAGAACAAGGGAGATGTGCAGAGTTGTGGCAACTACAGAGGAATAAAGCTGATGAGCCATACAATGAAGTTATGGGAAAGAGTAGTTGAAGCTAGACTAAGGGCAAACGTGAGCATTTGTGAGCAGCAGTACGGTTTTATGCCAAAAAAGAGTACAACAGATGCAGTATTTGCTTTGAGGATGTTGATTGAGAAGTACAGGGAAGGTCAGAGGGAGCTGCATTGTGTTTTTGTAGATCTGGAGAAAGCTTATGACAGGGTGCCCAGAGAGGAACTGTGGTATTGTATGAGGAAGTCTGGAGTGGCAGAGAAGTATGTTAGAGCGGTGCAGGACATGTACGAGGACTGTAAGACAGTAGTGAGGTGTGCTGCAGGTGTGACAGAGGAGTTCCGAGTGAAGGTGGGACTCCATCAGGGATCAGCTCTGAGCCCCTTCTTGTTTGCTATGGTGATGGACAGGCTGACGGACGAGGTTAGACAGGAATCTCCATGGACTATGATGTTTGCAGATGACATTGTGATATGTAGTGAGAGCAGGGAACAGGTGGAGGAGAAGCTTGAGGGGTGGAGGTTTGCCCTGGAAAGGAGAGGAATGAAGGTCAGCCGCAGCAAGACGGAGTACATGTGTGTAAATGAGAGGGACCCAAGTGGAAGAGTGAGGTTACAAGGAGAAGAGATAAAGAAGGTGGAGGATTTTAAGTACTTAGGGTCAACAGTCCAGAGCAATGGAGAGTGTGGAAAAGAGGTGAAGAAGCGTGTGCAGGCAGGCTGGAATGGGTGGAGAAAAGTGTCGGGTGTGATGTGTGATAGAAGAGTTTCAGCTAAAATGAAAGGAAAGGTGTACAAAACTGTGGTGAGACCAGCCATGTTGTTTGGTTTAGAGACAGTGCCGCTGAGGAAAAGACAGGAGGCAGAGCTGGAGGTAGCAGAGATGAAGATGCTGAGGTTCTCTTTGGGTGTGACCAGGATGGACAGGATCAGGAATGAGCACATCAGAGGGACAGCACATGTTAGAGGTTTTGGAGATAAAGTCAGAGAGGCCGGACTGGGATGGTTGGGACATGTCCAGAGGAGAGATAGTGAATATGTTGGTAGAAGGATGCTGAGTTTTGAATTGCCAGGTAGGAGGCCTAGAGGAAGAGCAAAGAGGAGGTTTATGGATGTAGTGAAAGAGGACATGAAGGTAGTTGGCGCAAGAGAAGAGGATACAGAAGAGTTAGATGGAGGCAACTGATTCGCTGTGGCGACCCCTGAAGGGATAAGCCGAAAGGAAAAGAAGATTATTATAATATTATAACTTCTTCCCAACTTAATTTTCCCAAATTTTCAACTTTTTTTTTTCTCATTTTAGGACACTTTTAAATTTTGGCTCCTCTTTTTTCTATTTTGCTGTTTTTTGTCAGTTTTCTTGTTTAATTCTTTAATTCATCTTAAAAAAAATGTTCTGGAAAATAAAAAAAAAACGACATAAATGGCCGACTGCTGTTGTTGTAATTTAACAACCTTTTCCCCAGCTTAGTTTTCCAAAAGTTGCATTTTTTAGTTTCTTTGTTTGTATATATATATATATAGGACCTCTTTTTCATTTTTTTAATCCATTTGTTTTCTCTTATTATTATGATTTTAATATTTTGTCCTCATTCTTGTAAAATCACTGCTATTTATTCATTTTTCGCTGTTTTTTTTTTTTGTGTACGTTTTCTTGTTTAATTGTATTTTTAGAAGTACCGAGTGCCACACTTTGGACACCATTGCTTTTCCCGTCACCTTTTCACTGCCAGTGCGCGTTTTTGTGTACTTTGCACGCTCGCTTTTTTGTTGCGTGGAAAAATCCTGGCCAGATTGCACGCGCGAATTAGAAAGGAGACCTGAGTGGACGGCCAACAAAAGAGTTATCATAACGACAGGAGCATGATGAGATGACATTTACGGAGCTTCAGAGTGATAGAGATGTGGAGCAAGAGAAGGGAGAGGCTGGATCAGCACCAGGCGGGTAAAGCTTGACATTTATGTCAACACATGGGATGAATGAGAAGAGGTTGGGAAGGCTACAATTTCTGTGTTAATTGCTTTGGCCTTGGCGTGGACACGGAGTACAGTAAGGTCCGATTTGAAAGACCAGGAGAAGCAGGAGGAATGGCCACATTGTAAAAACATACTTTAACAAGTGTTATTTAAACACGCTTATCTTGTTTTTTTCACTGCTCAGGTATTTTCATTTATTTAACCATATATGATTCATATTTTCTGCATTTTACCGTTTGATTGTATTCATTTTTGTGTTACTCATTTGTGGAGAAAGCTGCAGTAGTATTACGATATAAAGCCAAAATATCAGTAGAAAAAAGTTGTATTCTAATGAGAAAAAAGCAATTTTATGAGCGTAAACTTCTCATATTACGAGGAAAAATAATGTCATTTTAATTGCATAAAGTTGAAATATTAAAGATTTTTTTAAGCTGTAAATATGTGAAATAAAGTTGTAATTGTTATAATGAAAACATGTCCAATTATGGGAACAAAGTCAATTACGAGCTGAAAATTTACCAGAACAAAGTTGAAACAGTTGTGAAATTTAAAACAAAACAATCATGTTCCCAATAATAAAATAAACAAAGATCCAAATGACAATGCAGCTGAAGTCAAGGCAATACATAAAAAACTTAAGCCAAGAGAAGATTTTTTAAATGAACTATAAAATAAAAGCAGCAGTAACAAGTAAGTGCAGAAAAAGACATTTCCCTAATGGAGTTCAGGGCGCTCACGTCGCATTTGACTGTTTTTCTAGGTTTTGCGTGGACCCTGTCACTATAAACGCAATGGCGACTTTATTGAATGTATGTGCATCTCACCGCACACTTCCTGAATGTGGACGGCAGCGCATCGGGAGACAGGTGACTGATGTCACGTGGCAGCTACATTTGAGTTACAGTATCGTTGGATTCACACTGATATCGAACCTGCGCCACTGTATCAAGATGTGTATTGTTGCAACCCGAGTGACTAGGTGTGTGTGTGTGTGTGTGTTTGTCCCTACTAATGCCTTCACCTCTGATGCCTCCAATTTCACAAAAATCTTGGGCTCTGCAGTGAACAAGCATTAATATCTAATGTTGTTATATAATCGTGACCGTTTTGTCACCTTGCCACATACAGTATACAGTATGTGGCATTCAATGCATACACCACACAATTGTTCCGTGTAAGGTTGCATACTTCAGTTCAAACGCGGGGGGAAAAAAAGAGTCCAGGTGATGATAATGTGCACTTTCTCATTTAAGTCTACTTAGACCTTTTTCCCTCATCTACCCTTCATTAAAGTATTATAGTTATGCATGGGTTTTTTATCTTTCATCCCCAAATGAATGGATTTTTAGTGCCATTTAGTTTCCGGCAGATATTTCTTTTTCTTTTTTTCTTTTTTTTTCAGTGATTATGATTAAAATTCGTTTTTTCCCCCGTCTGAATATTATTGCTGCTGCTAAAAACAAACAATGGCGAGACAATAAACACACGATTTCATTACAGTATAGTGTAATCTAATGTAATTAGCTGGAAACTAATAAGCGATTAGCTAAAGTCAAGTCATCACAACCTTTTATTAACCTTCTCTGTCACTATGCCCCATACTGTATATTGAATGATGCGTTTGCATGGAATAATGATTCACCCAAGGTAAAATGCCGCTTACAACCATAAGGAGCCATTTCAGTTGAAATTGCGTGTGAACGCTGAAGCTGAACTGAACAAAGGTTGAAACATCCTGGAAATAAGTTGAAACATATCGATCGACTGGATTGAACCAGCAACCACAATAAAAATTGTGTGTGATCGCTGAAGCTGAGCTGAACAAAGGTTGAAATATCCTAGAAATAAGTTGAAACATATCGACCGACTGGATTGAACCAGCGACCACAGTAGAAACTGTGTGTGATCGCTGAAGCTAAACTGAACAAAGGTTAAAATATCCTAGAAATGTGTTGAAACATATCGATCGACTGGATTGAACCAGCAACCACAATAAAAATTGTGTGTGATCGCTGAAGCTGAGCTGAACAAACGTTGAAATATCCTAGAAATGTGTTGAAACATATTGACTGACTGGATTGAACCAGCAACCACAGTAGAAGTTGGGTGTGAACACAGAAGCTGAACTGAACAAAGGTTGAAATATCCTAGAAATGTGTTGATACATATGGACTGGCTGGATTGAACCAGCAACCACAGTAGAAATTGTTTTTGATCGCTGAAGCTGAACTGAAGAACGAATGTTGAAATATCCTAGAAATGTGTTGAAACCTATTGACTCGGGATCAAACCAGCAACCATCAGGTTGGAAGACGACTGCTTACCACCTGCAGAGAATACGCAGAATGTTACAGGTAATGTAAAATCCCGATAGATAGACCACATAACCTAAATGAGCTGACTAAAAACGCCACAATTACAAATACAAATAAGTTGAACGATTGCAGGGGGAGCGAGGGTCAAACCAGCAACCGCGGGTGAGGAAACAAAAATTTCAGCAGAATTTGCATGTGAGTGCTGAAATGTAGAAAAAATCTTGACATGTGTTGAACCCAATTCAGCGACTGAGGACTGAACCATCGGGTTGGCGACGAGCTTACCACGATCTGAGCCATGCCACCGTGTACAGAATAAGCTTAATGTTACATGTAATGTTACATGTAACGTGGATTTCTACCAACAAGGTGGACATTAAAATTCTCCCTTCATTTTCAAAGGGACAGGCTATCCATCCTTTCATCCATTTTCCTCCGCTTATCCGAGGTCGGGTCGCGGGGGCAGTAGCCTAAGCAAGGAATCCCAGACTTCCCTCTCCCCGGCCACTTTGTCCAGCTCCTCCTGGCGGATCCCGAGGCGTTCCCAGGCCAGCTGAGAGACATAGTCTCTCCAACGTGTCCTGGGTCTACCCCGAGGCCTCCTACTTGTCGAACGTGCCCTTAACACCTCCCCAGCGTCTAGGAGGCATCCTAACCAGATGTCCGACCGGGCCACCAGACGCTCGCCCCCGTGCCCCACCTCCAGGCCTGGCTCCAGAAAGGGTCCTCGGTGACTCGCGTCCGGGCGAGGGAAAACAAACTCCATTTTGGTAAAACATCATCAGGGTCTTTTGAGCCAGTCTTTGCCTGGTCCCTTCCTTAGAACCTCCGACAACTTAGCTCCTAGGATCATTGGGACACGCAAAGTTCTCTACCACGATGAGGTGGTGGCTCATGGAGGAGGAGAATGGGACAGGCATCACAGAAAATATTGACTTACTAGAAAAATGTTGGTATTTTTCCGTCTGGTAAGTCCAGACAGAATTTGAATGTTGGAAAGTAAAACTGAATGTTGAAATGTAGGAATAAGAAAAATTATGAGGATGGAACCAGCAACCCGCTGTTGGGAAACAACTAATGAGCTGTGTCACCTTCTAGAATAAGCAGAATGTTACAGTCATGGAAAATGTTCATTTTCAATAGGAAAATTGGCACAGAAAATGGAAAATGACAGTAAATTTGAGATGTTTTTGAAAAGCACTGATAGATAGCCAACGTGTGCCGAATGACCTGTAAATATTGACACTGGAGTTAGCGGACTAAAAATCCGGCGGAATAAGAAGAAGCAGAGAACTATTTTTTCAGATAAAATGATGTGTGAACACTGAAATTTAAAATAAATGTTGAAACAGCCTAGAAATATGTTGAAACCTTTACACCCACTGATGATTGAGCCAGCAACCATCAGGTTGGGAATCAGCCACTCTGAGTCATGCCGTTGTCCACCAAATAAGCATAATGTTACATGGAATGTTAAAATTGATGTCCACCAACATTGAAATTGTTTATTCATTTTCAATGGGAGAAACGTAACAGAAAATATTGAATTATGGAACATGTGGGAATTTTTTTAGAAAATCCAGAGACTACATTTTCAGCAGAATTTCACAAGACCGCGACCCCCCAAGGGTTTCTAGTATCCATTTATTTGTCTGTACTGTTCAGACTGAACTCAAAACTGAAACCAGGATAATTCAACAAGATGGAGATCTGTGAAGCATACAAGCATATTCAAAAGTCAAATTGCATGTTAAGTACCACAGTACCATAAATTTGTACATGTTGGCAGGTCTGCACTGACACTTCACCGCGCCGGCCCCAATATTGGAGAAGCACTGGTTTAAACAAATTCACCGACGGAGGATCGAACCAGCAACCATCAGGTTGAGAGACAACTCCACTACGATGACGAGTCATCGTAGCGTCACGTGTAATGGTAAACATTACATGGGGCGGCTCTAAAATTGTCCATTCATTTTTAATCGGGTGAAAAAGTCACAGAAAATATTGCATTATTGGAAAATGTTTTTTTTTTTAGAAAAGTCAGCTGGGATAGGCTCCAGCTTACCCGCGCCCCTAATGAGGATAAACGGTACAGAAAAGGAATGAATGAATGAAAGTCCAGCTACATAGGCTGCCTCTCAGCATTGACATGACTAAGAGTTTGGGCCCAAGTCCTTAGATTCCCTTAGTTTCATTTGCAGATGACGCCTTGACGTGGGCATGTGACTCTTCTTCACTGTCCTGCTATTGCTTAAGCATAATTGAATTAGTTTCCATATCCTCTGGGAAATCAGCACAGGTTTGGAGCATGCCAGCGTGTTGGAGTGTGGGACAGAAAATTGTTTATTCTTTGTAGCCGTCCGCTCCATAAAATGTGTCGTGTGTGTGTGTGTGTGTGTGTGTGTGAGGGTGTCGCACCCAAGACTTGTGCAACCTGAGATTCAGGTGGTGATGCAGGCGGGTGTGCAAAGACGTGAGTGGAATTTGTTACCACGGCAACAGGCATTCAGCGAGTCGGTGCAATGGAATGGCTGGTGCAGTTCTATTAGCGAGAGGCAGTTTCCATAGCGACTCAGCATCGCAGCTGCCGATGCAAGCATTGTGCGTGCGTGCGTGCGTGCGTGCGTGTGTGACTGCGGTGTGAATGCGAGTGTTCATTAGCGTATCCCGCTGTGTATGACGGGCTTTTTAGCATCTCATGTTTTTTCATCCTTGCTATCATGTTGTTGTTTTTCTGGTGTGAACCTTCCAGCCGCGTCGTTAGCACCCACGACACACACACACACACACACACTCGTGTTCTCTCACGCTGTCCTATTTTCATCGTCTTCCTCTCCGTCTTCTACCTCTTTATCGCTCTTCCTCTGCTGCTATCTCTGTTTCGCCCCATCACCGAGCGCTTTGGCTCATGGGGGTAAACAGATGCTGTGGCTGTTATTTATGTTTCCACTTGGTCTGCCTTTCATACAAATTATCCACACGGCCTGCACGGTATATAGACTCTCTGCTGAACCGGGCTGAACCGGCACAGCTCTCCTAGCTCGGATGCTGAGACCGTACCGCAGACGCGGAGGGAGGGGTTTTATTTGGAAGAAGGGGGAGGAGGGCATCTGAGTGGTTGCGCCATTTGTCACACACTTGAGGAGGATTAGTGTTTGCAAAGGTGCTATCCCTTCTCAGGACAGGTGCATCAGACAATATGACTGCAGTTTTTTGGGGAAATTTGACCATCAACCACAATTCTTCTGTTTCTGTACATGAGCTGCATAATAACCAAGCTGCAGCCACATTGTTATTATTATTCCTATTAACTTTGTTACGCCCAAGAACTACATTACGTACGTAGTGACACCTCGCCACATCACACCAGCTAGCTACTAGCCGGCTAGCACTACAAACTTGCTCACAATGCCCCAGGCCGCTAGCGCCACTGCTGGTGTGTTTTTGACGCTAAGCATAGCGTTCCTTTCTACGTTGCTAATAAAAATGCCAATTTAAGGCAAAATAGCATAAGTTATCATGAATGTGCCTGTTACTACATGCTCACAGCACTGATAGAAAACCATAAAAGCAAGGAAGAATAGGTGCGTCCCAATACGTGCATCCTTAGCTGCCTCTTTTTAGCTGTTTTTATATCTTTAGAAGGCACAGAAAAGAGAAAGAAGTGTGTTTGTGTCTCACATAAGGATTGTGGATGATGGGCAAAATTACCCCCAAAAAATATCTATACAGAATCATTTCTTTATACAGTATTTAATATTGTCCTATTTTTAATAATACAGTATTTATCAATATACATATCATTGAAATGGCTACATGAACTAATATTGAAATATAAGGCCTTTGAAAGACGCATTCAAAGATGTTGTGATGATATAATGCATTCTACATGAGCACCAGGTGTCAATAATGCTATTGTGACACACAAGCACCAGACCACAGAAGCACCATTTCAGTTTGCACATCACTTCTTGTCTGCCTGTCTTCTTGTCCCCCGTAGAACACATTTATTGTAACACACACAAAGCTTTATTCATATGTTAAGTCTCTATGTTGGGTAATAAGAGTGTAAAGATGACTTTAGGGGTATTATTTCATGTTTAGAGGGTTCTAATAATGTTAAAAAGTGTTAGAAGGTTGGAAACAGGTTTTCCATGCTCTAACTATGATTATATTCCATTTATAAATAACCTGTTTCATAAAAATTCACTTATGACAGTCAGGTCTGGAAGCAATTACCTGTGATATCGGAGGGATTATCCATTTTTGCATTGTTTTCTGCATGGAAAACTTCAGTTGTTTCCTATTTCAAGTGTGCTGTGGGAACGGATTAGGTGGATTTACATTGTTTCCCATGCTGGTGAATATTCTCCTCCTTCCAGGTCATTGTATTCTCAGGGCACTGTGGTTGTCTGGGAAGACGGATCACTAGCCCGGCTAGCGTTTGTCCCGCCTTGTCTTTGAGCTTGAACTGATGAGGCCTGCTCGGATTCTAAGACGACCCCACCAGTCCCGTTGCTATCCATTCAGTGCCCTGATGAATGGTTCCTGTGGGATAAATAATTTCAGTTTTTGCACGATTCCGTTTTTTCGACAGACAGGATTGGATTGATAACAAAAACTCATCCCGTCTTTACCATTTTTGATTTGTTTGTTCAGAACATGGACGGGTTCCAAGTCATTTTTGAGATTTTTTTGGCATGATGTTTGTCGCTTTCCTGGGTGTAGTAAGTGTTCTGTTTTGTTCGTTTCAATGAGTGCGAGTTCTGTGTTGGCTATTGCTAGCTCAATTAAAAAGCCTCTTCCTGCAAGCTGAAGCGCCTCTGACCATCTTTTGTGGGATTCAAGTACATATCCAGTAATCATCGCGGTTAATTGGTTCCATGAATTGAATTAGGATTCTTTATTTATAAAGCACATATTGCGGTAGTTGCAGCATGGAAATCTTGTTCAACGCCTTCCGAATACAGTATGTTCTTTTAACATTTAGAGCCCTGGAGACATAAAATAACACCCCTATAGTCACCTTTATACACCTTTTACTCGCCCTAGCCCTAAAAAAGACTTAAATAAAGCCTAGGTCACCGCCGGTTTTACAATTCTCATTTTAGTTAATAATTAACCATTTATTTTAATGGTTTATGATTTGAATTTTTGTCTTTCTTTTGTTTAAAATGCCATTTTCACATTTTATATGATTTTGTCCTTTTTTTCTATTGTTGTAAATTAGCTTGGCTATATACAATACTTGGGTTTAAAATAAATAAATAAATATTTAAATGAATAATTTTTTTATTCATTATAATTAAAAATGATGAATATTTTTTTGTTTTAAAAGAATGATGTATTTAAATGATTAATTTACAGTATGTAATCAATACATTAAATATTGTATTCTCCATGCTGATATATGAAATACACAGCAAATTTACCAGACAGTTGGTAAACTTGCACAGAGTATTGGTATCATATCGGTACTGGCACAGATACTTGCCTGAATTTTACCAAAATTTCGGCTTGGATCGCACATAACATTTCAAACCCTGCTGTTCCGGCAATCAGGTCTGGTGCTTGTGTGTCACAATAGCCCTGTTGACACCTAGTGACCCGTGTAGAATGCTACATATCACGACAGCATTTTGAAGGCGTCTACCGATACCCGGACTTAGTATTGACACTTTCACCGTTCCAATGTGTCATCTGTTACAGCCTCACGCTGGACTGAACATGCGGGATGAAACTCCTCTCAAGCTCCACTCGTGGTGTTCTTAATGTACTGCAGTTCAACATGAAAGTCCTAGACATCCACGTGTGTGTTCTTCTGCAGATATCCGTGACCGCCGCAAGAAGCCGGTGATGCTGTTCATCCACGGCGGCTCCTACATGGAGGGCTCGGGGAACATGTTTGATGGCAGCGTCCTTGCCGCGTATGGGAACGTCATCGTGGTCTCCATGAACTATCGACTGGGCGTGCTGGGTGAGTATGGGGTAACACCTTGTATGTGCTTTGGCTCTTTGACATGAAGCGTTTCACCTGGGCCTACGTTTGTGTCAAGTACTGTATATGGCCTTTGTCGTTCTGTTTATATGAAGTACTTTTGTATTATAGTTTTGCTGTCGCGGAGAAAAAACCGAGGACAGAACTAAGTGGCGGCAGCTCCAATATGTAGCATTACCTTTTGCTAGTGGCCTGAGGCATCGTGAGCGAGTGAAGGTAGCTGGCCGATGTGATGAGGTGTCACTACGCCAATAAAGTAGTTCTTTGGCGTAACAACATCAAAAACAACAACAATGTTGCTGTAGCTTGGTGTGATAAAAATGAAGCCTCGTTGAAGGTATTTCCATTTTTAGTTGCCTCTTTTTCGTTCTTTCTAGATCTTAAGAACGCACAGAAATGAGAGACGTGTGTTTCTGTCTCACAAAAGGATTGTGGATGATGTGCAAAATTCCTTCCTTTAAGGTCAAGCTAGCAGGAGAGCCAGTTTTACAGGTGCAGATTTTCGCCCTTGTCTTCGTATGATTGTAAACACGGACCGTGTTCGGCTTACGACCAAAGATGTTGGATCCAATTCAAATATTTTGGGGATGAAGTGGCGTATTTGTCCGTCCTGTCACAGTTTTGCAGCAGATGCCACCGGGATGGAGTAGCAGACTCAGGTGTTTACGCTCGCCGTCGTCTTTTGCACACATTCTCTGTTGCTTCCCGTTTGGGTAATCAGATCTTGTTTGGCGCACCAGGCCTGTTTCAACACTTCCGAACAATGACAAACACGGGGCCGAGAGTAGTTTGGGACGCTGTCCAAGAGTGGCATTGCATATTAACAGAGGGTAACACGATCCGGGCCAATGGGGAGAAAAGCACTGCGGACAAGGACAAAGTGTGTGTGTGTCCTGCTGGGATCCTTGAAACATGCTGTCAAGTGACATAAGCGGCGCCGTATCCGGCCGAGCGCGCCATCCCAAATGAAAGTTGTAGCAGCGGGCACCGGGTGTGTTCCGTGGCGTCTTCGTTGGTGCTGACATCAGGCTTGTTGCAGCGGTTGTTTGATGTGCACTCATGTGTGGCGTGGTATGTTTACGGCTCCGCAACTATTAATACGCAGGGGAAACACACACTTGAGTGGGCTCGGGCGATTCGGAGGCATGACGCAGTGCCCTTGGTTCTTGCTGTAACGCCGTTGGACGCTCATTCTCACGGATACGCTTTAAATAGGTTAGTGTACTAATGCGATTATGTGTAGCACGCATGGGATGTGTGTATGGACTATTTGTTTCGTGTGCCGTGCGTGAAATGAATATTACAATTTTTAACCTCGCCTCTCTGACACTGCAAATTTGAGTCCGAGTGACAAACCCCGGCGTTCTGTATTTCCATGACTTTCTGCTCTAATCTTCGGTATTAGCCCGTACTTACAAGCTCGTGCCAGCCTCATTTCATGCCATGCCTGTACCTTTAAGAGTCTGGTGGGGAATCGGGAGTACGGCAATGGAGGCGTATGAGCGAGGGAGCATCAGTGAGGGAAACAGAAGGGGGGAGGGAGATGGTAACGGTCTAAAAATAAACCCTCAGAAGTGCCTTTTCAATCTGCAGCCATGCAAAGTATTCATTCAAACGAGGGCTGCACCAGTGTGTCCACCGCACCGCCTCATCCTATGCAGCATGGATATGTTTTTTTCCTCAGGAAGAGCTGTAGGACCCAGAGTTCTGCTGTGAAATATTAATTAGCCTGAATAAGAAATGTCTGCAGCACGCAGCCTGGATCAGAGGTCTGCTGATGGTTGGGATCCTTCCTCACCTTCTCCTGCCTTCCTCCTGCTCCGGGCTCGCAGAGCCTTCTGATTTGTGCTGCAAAGCCATCTGTTCGCACTAATTAACTAATTAACTAATTAATGAACTCTGGAGAAAAGACCAGCCAAAGTGGGCACTGGGAGTGAGCGCATTTTTCACTTTTTCCTGGTCCTGTTTACAATAGTCCTCCTCAGTTCTTCATTAGCTTGACTCAGAGGCAATGTTAACTGCTTTCTCACCAAAAATGAAACAAATTACTCCCTAAAATGATGTCACATTTAGTATACGCTGCTGTATTGTCATCTATTTCATTGCCTCATAAATGGGCACCTTAAAATTATACGACGTAACGTCTGTCTTTTCGAAAAATGCAGGGGACTTCAACAATGTACTTTCTATTTGGTTGCAGTACAGTCCCTCGTCTATGGCGGTTCATTGGTTCCCGTCTCAAGTCAAGTGGTTATTACGGCACAGAATCTCTGTATGCAGTTTTTAACATTATTAGAGCCCTCAAGACTTGAAATAACACCCCTATAGTCAATTTTACATTTGGATTTCCCAATTTTCATTGTTATGGCTTATAAAACATCTTTACTATCTATTATAAACATTATTAGAGCACTCAAGACTTGAAATAGCACCCCCGTAGTCACCTTTACATTTGGATTACCCGATATGGTGTATATTTTCATAGTTATGGCATAGAAAACCTGTTTATAATCTATTACAAACATTATTAGAGCCCTCAAATGAATGAGTGTGTTTAGTTAGTCAGTGGCTGACACAGCAGCTACAATCTCAAAGCCAGACATAATTAGTGTTTTAATTAAACAACACCGCTGTGTAATATGCGGCATTTCTCAATGCACACGTGTCATACAGTAATTGCACATTACTTAAAGACACTTAGTCTCATAACAAAAAGCATCTGTTTCAGTTTGTGTGCCTAACTGCGTCACAAACTCACCTCAATAAACTATTGCGGCCACTAGGTGTCGCCAAAAACCACCCACCGCCCCACTTACGTCTTAATTATTTGCACGTTATGATTTCATTTTTGGAGAATCGAAACATCGCATATGTTTTCTCAGTGTTACAATCACTTTTGATGTACTGTATATGGCTCTTTGTGCATCACATGTATGAAACAAGGCAAATTTATCTGGTGCACATTTTGCTACTGATCAGTTTCAATCTGCTGCCTTTTCAAAAGTCAGCTGCTTTTCCTCAGCTCAAATGTTGGCCTCCTCCATCTCCCCACTCAGAGGTGCAATCACCCCAATCTGCAAGCAAGGCTGGACCCTCCTTGCTCTCGTTTCCCCTCACAGGCCCCTCACGGATGGCAAAAACATTTGGTTTTATAGCTTTCTGATTGGCACTGGGAACCGGTGCAAATGAAGGCTCTGTAAAGCGTGCTATACGGACAGCAGTGGCGGGTTACGTGGGCCTTCGGGAGGGACTTAAGTGGCCAGAAATGTTCTCGGCAGACACTGTGAGGGTGGGCGAGGTAAAAAAAAAAATAAAGCAAGGGACCCACAAGCAAGACAAGAGGGGAATAGGAAAAAAAACACCTCCAAACTATGCTCCTTTGGGGGAGTACAGGGTGGCACTGGTGTAAAAAACCTCAGCAACATACACTTCACAACACAAGAACCTGAAGACCTGCACCGGGAAAGGGAAATGAGAGTGGAAGTGTTCCAGCCACTTATTACAGCCACAAGCGTTACCGCCTGTCAGCACTTGGGGGATGAAGCTGCGCTAACTCTTAGTGGCTATATCATCACCTTCATTCTGCTTGCAACCTGCGTGAATGGAACAACACCAAACCTCTACACTACAACATCATTCACAATCAATACTTATCTCAAAAGGTTCAAAGTAAATCAGCAGAAAATGTAAAAAAAATCAAAAAGAGAGACAACAGAATAGAGAATAAAGTCAAAATTGTACTCTAGCAAAACAAATTAGAATTTTACAGGAATATCAGTGAATAAAAATAACACCATTTGAGTTGCATGAGGTTAAAATATCAAACAAAAAAGTTGTGTTTCGTTTGTTATTATGAGAAACAAACAAAACACCAAGTGAAAATTGGACAAAATTATAATGAGAGTAAAATATTCTGGGAATAAAGTCACAATATTACAAAAGAACATTTCTAAACAATGTTTACGAAGAAAGGTGAAATACTTAACAAAAAAACAGCAAAAATGGGAAAAAAAGACACAAGTTCATGCTCATAGTACGCTAATTTTTTTTTTAAATCACTGATCTGAGACACATTTCAACTTCTTCACGTGTTGCTTTACAAAATATGCAAGTGGCAAAGTTGCATCCTTTCATTTTTTACTACGTGGCCCTCGCTGGAAAAGGATTGGACCCGCCCTTGTTCTTCTTTGCATGACTGTCTACAGCTGCAGATTTTTTTTTTACTACACAGAAAAGGTCACATTGAATATTAGACCCAAACAAGCCAAAATCAGAAATCTATACACTACACTACAGGGATAGGCTCCAGCATCCCCGTGACCCTAATGAAGACAAGCGGTATAGAAAATGAATGAATGAATGTTAGTGTACACTACAAAAAAGCGCCAAAATCCAATTCTCGAGCTCTCGAGTCCACGCAAAACGCCGGGATTTGAAGGAAACTGTTGACCTGTGTCATTTGGCAGCCATTCTGGAGCAAAGACAGATACTGTTCATCTATTTTTAACGTGACTCTCCAATAACCTCTGATGGGAGCTGTGTGCAGGGGCTGCTAATGTAGCATCCACATCGGAATAATTGGGCCGCTAATGTGTGTTGATGAATGTAAAATTACATAATCCCATGCCAAGAATTATGAGTCATTTAGAAGCACGTGCAGTTGAGAGGATACATGATTAGCGAGTGTACCGTGGATTCGAGCTGACATTTGACTGTATCATTTCTCTCCCGTTATGTTGTTTGTTTTTGATGCTTTAGATAATTATTTCCCAAAGTACAGCTCCGTTCAAATCTTCATGAACAATATAAGCTGCACAGCCAAACATGCTGGTGAAGCTTGTTGGCAATGCAGTCCGAGTGCATGAAGAGCGTCGCTACCTCCCCTGGTGTCTCTCACGCCGGGGTCACCTACCCCAGGGGTCCATCATACGCTGGGCATGCATCCAATGGCCTCCCAGTTAGCCGTCACTCACAGGCCACATGTAGCGGGGAGGCACATTAGCAGCACTTTTCAACTTTGGAACAAAACTTTTGACCACGTGTCCAGTACTACACTCCTGATCCGCAGCTGGGAAAATGACACGAATCATATTTTGAACTGCTGAATCCAACCACTGAGACAAAAACAAACGAGTGAGAAAGAAAAGAAATCTACAACGGTGTCTTCTTTCATGCAGCACAGTCGGACCGATGCCCCCGTGGCGGCACGGTCCGGTTGGTGCATTAACATGTAATCAGTACCGCCGTCGTCAGCTTCTTTTCACGCTGCAGTGTTTCCCGTACGTTAGTATTTGTGGCGGTTATTATGTCGGCTGCCGCGAATGAATTTGGTTTGACAAGAATCAGCCACAAATCCTCAGATTCAGAGATTGAAGAGTTGAGCAATGTGTTGTAAACAATGAATAATACGAATGTAAAGTGACTATAGGGGTGTTATTTCATGTCTGCGGAGCTCTGATAGTGTTAAAAAAAACACATTTAGAACGCCATAAACAGGTTTTCTACGCTCTAAATACAAAAATATTAAATGTATTAACATTGAATCCGCTAAAGCAGAAATGTGTTTGTTGCGGTCGGGTCTGGAACCGATCAACTGTAAACGAGAGACGCGTAGACAAGAGTGTTCTGCGCTGCCAAGACCGGGGTGTTTAACTGCTGAGGCTCATTTCTGGGTTTTGAGTCGAAAGCAATCATCACTGTTTGACAAGTATTGCATACGTCGCGCCAGACGCGGGCACACATGTCGACGCAAAGGTAATTGATGGACACACAGCCACCGCCATGTTACACTTGGCTGGGTTGAGCGTGAATGACGAAACAAACCTCCCATCTCGGATGTGCTAATTTTGCGTAATCTGTCTGAAAAGCTTTTGACGACCCTGCTCCCTGTCTTGGTTTACTGTTCTGTGTCCTTCCTGGGATTTCCGAAAACTCACAGATCATTCCAATATAGTTTCCACCAAATGGATCCTCAGCCACCTTGCTTCTCAGCTCGAGGTCTTACCGGTAGTGGACGTCATTTTGAAGAATCACTCACTGTGTAGCTCGGGCATCAATCAAGATTTATCGATTCTGTTTGTTTATATCGCGACGGTCTTTCGATCGGGCGTTATTGCTCCATCCATCCATCTTCTTCCACTTAGCCAAGGTTGCGTTGCAGGTCCAGCAACCCAAGCAGCTTTCTAAAGTGCCCTGCTACGGGTCGGATGTGTCTGGAACACGTCCCCAGCAGGGCATCCGGGAGGCATCTTAACCAGTCGCCCGAGCCACCTCACCTGGCTACTCTCGATGCAACCGTTTTACCCCGAGATTCTCACCTTACTCCTCCGCCTCAGGTGGAGGAGTTCAAGTATCTCGGGTTCTTGTTCACGAGTGAGGGAAGGTTGGAGCGTGAGATCGACAGACGGATCGGTGCAGCATCTGCAGTAATGCGGTCGCTGTACCGGACCGTCGTGGTGAAGAGAGAGCTGAGCCGGAAGGCAAAGCTCTCTGTTTACCGATCGATCTACGTTCCCACCCTCACCTATGGTCATGAGTTATGGGTCATGACCGAAAGAATGAGATCGCGGATACAAGCGGCGGAAATGAGTTTCCTTCGTAGGGTGGCTGGACTCACCCTAAGAGATAGGGTGAGGAGCTCGGCCATCCGGGAGGAGCTCAGAGTAGAGCCGCTGCTCCTTCACATCGAGAGGAGCCAGTTGAGGTGGCTCGGGCATCTAGTCCGGATGCCTCCCGGGCGCCTCCCTGGTGAGGTGTTTCGGGCATGCCCNCTTCACATGGAGAGGAGCCAGTTGAGGTGGCTCGGGCATCTAGTCCGGATGCCTCCCATGCGCCTCCCCGGTGAGGTGTTTCGGGCACGCCCAGTCGGAAGAAGGCCCCGGGGAAGACCTAGGACACGCTGGAGGGACTATGTCTCACAGCTGGCCTGGGAACGCCTTGGTGTCCTCCTGATGGAGCTGGAAGAGGTCGCCGGGGACCGGGAAGTCTGGACTTCCCTACTGAAGCTGCTGCCCCCGCGACCCGGACCCAGATAAGCGGAGGAAAATGGATGGATGGATGGATGGATTCTCACCTCATCTCCGTAGCCTAGGTCTCAACCGATCGTCTCAATGCAAGAAACTCACACGCTGATTTTTCTGCCGCAGAGCCGGCCATAGAGGTTCTGTCAAACTCTAAGGCCGCTTGAGGATTTTCAGGTTGCAAGTCAAACTCACGCACGTAGTACGTCTTTGTGCGGCGTTGTGTGTCTTTTGTATGTCTTCCTTGTGTCAGCTTTGGGCAAAATGTCAATTTTGATATGTAATATGTGTGTGCACTTTCAGACACGTCCTTCGTGTGTGTCGTGCTCTTACATTTTCTTTATCGTTACGGATATGTTTGAGGAACGCCAGAAATCGCACCTCCGATTGTATCCTAGGATTAAGGCTCATCCGGTGGCGGCTGCAGGAAGGGAAGCTCATTTTTTTCCCGGCCTATATCATAAATGCGTTTATTTATTGAAATGTAAATTCTACACTACGTTGCTGGGGATCGGTAAAGTCTCTGAATCAGTTCAGAACAATGGAAAGAAAAACGTGGAAACTGCTGCGTTGGTTTAGGATTTATGATTGCTGATTCGCTCATTTCCCTGTCAATGCAAAAGGGATTCCGCCTCAGACAGATTCTCCCCGGCCCATAGATTCTCAGAGACGCTGAGCATCCGATGAGCGGGACACTTTTTTGTTGTTGACATTTTAGTGGAAGCTTCCCTTGCAGTCTTAGAGCAATCGCCACTGGGCTCATCTCATCCACTTGTACCCTCCATCTTGTCTTTTCGCTCACCACCTAAACCTCCTGACCACGGGTGAGAGTAGGAACGCAGCTCTACGGGTAAACTGAGAGCTTTGCCTTATTGTGCCTCTGCCTATTCAACACAAAAGACGGATGCGGGCGCTGCACCAATCCGCCTGTCGTTCTCACGTTCCGGGCTTCCCTCACTCACGAATAAGAGCTGGCTAAACTCCTCCTCCTGGTATTCGTGTAGCTCTTTAACTTTGGTCGGTCCTACCGAGGGATGCTGCCCATAAATCGCAGGGGATGTAATACAGAGGAACCTTGGTTAGCACTATTATTCCGTTCTAGAAGGTCCGGCTCTCTCCTACTCTAATCCAGTCAATTTTTTCCATAAGAAATCATGTTGAAATGTTGGGGTACATTTGGGACATTAATGAAAAAACATGCAAACCGTATGCTAATCGAGGTTCCACTCCCACTTTTCTTTATTTTACAATACTGTTCTTTAAACAAGAACTCCCGCCTGTTCCTCACTATCCCGCTATCTTTTGCCCAGTCCTTTGACTGCCTCCAGCCTTTACTTAAAGGTTAACGACTCTTCCCGCACTTTGCCAGCCGTTACCAAAAGCAGTGTTGAATATGCATGACTTGGTTGGGTCGGGTAAAATGCAGCTCTTAGCGCTTACGTCAGTAGGAAGACCGACGGTGTGTGTGGTGGATGGAAGCAAACCAGCAAACTTGGTGAATTGGGAAGGAGAGAAGCTGTTTGGACCGCAAAGAGAAAATGCTCTCTCATGTTACCCTTGAAAAGAGAGCGACCGGATAGACAGAATTGCATGCAAGTTCCATCCATCCATCCATTTTCCACCGCTTATCCGGGTCGCGGGGGCAGCAGCTTCAGTAGGGAAGTCCAGACTTCCCGGTCCCCAGCGACCTCCCAACCCTGAGGGTACAGTCCACCCGTTTCCGACTGAGAACCGTGGCCTCGGATTTGGAGGTGCTGAGTCTCATCCCAGAAGCTTCACACTCAGCTGCAAACCGCTCCAGTAAACGCTGAAGGTCACAGCCTGATGAGGCCATAAGGACCACATCGTCTGCAAATAGCAGAGACGAGATCCTAAGGTCACCGAGCTGGACTCCCTCAACGCCTTGACTGCGTCTAGAAATTCTGTCCATGAAGATTATGAACAGAATCGGTGACAAAGGGCAGCCTTGGCGGAGGCCAACGTTCACCGGAAACAAGCTGGACTTACTGCTGGCAATGCCAACCAGGCTCCTGCTTAGATTGTACAAGGACCGGATGGCACGTAGAAGCGTTGCATGCAAGTTCACAAACATATTGTGTGTGTTTGTGTGCTTGATAGTGTAAGTGCTTGCATGTCTGTATGCAAGTGCTTTGGCGAGTGTCTGCCCATATCATTTAGCCTGAAGCTCTGGACAGTTGCCAGGCAACCATGGGAGGCAGCTCAGCGCTCCGCCACAGAGCAGACGCTTCCACGTGACTCTGGTTTGGCAAAGGTCAGCAATGATACCTCTTCAGGTCACAGTCACATTGGGGTGAAAGCTGGTCGACTGCGGGGATGCTGGGAGTCCCGGGTAACACCCCCAGTCTGTTCACACGCAGGATGCACTTGGATGGCTATGTGACTGACATTTGTAATCCTATTAACTCAGAATGTAATCATGCGTGCGTTTCTTGTGATCACTCTGTTATTACAATGACCGCCATTTGTGTTCGGGTACTGTGACAGTCAGACACTCAAGGCTTCATTGTACTTCCTCGTTCCGTTGTCATATAATAATAATATGTAACGCTTTTCGGTGAACCCATTATTCTTTCCCTCACACTGGTGGTGGTAATCTACCACAACTGCCCCAGGTAGACTGACTCTTTGGCCACTGCCAAACCTCCATTTCTACCCTGCTCTACTTCCTGAGCCACTGCCACCCATTCAAAAGCTTTTGATGACCGATCCCTGATTTGGACGGTCTGCTCCCTGTATGACCGGTGCAACACCTCGTTCCACATTGCCAGCAGCAAGTCAGACTTGTTTCCCGTGAGGGATGGACTCCGCAAGGGCCACTCCTTGTCATCGATTGCGTTCATTACTTTTATGAACAGAATTTGTAGATTGCTTTTTCCAGATGATGTAGTCCAGCTTGCTTCATCAGACCGTGGTCTTCAGTTCTCCCTTGATCAGTACCTCCAAGTCAGAGTTCATGGCTCTTTGGAATGAGTGAGGGAAGGATGGATTGTGAGAGAGGTGGATTTGGTGCGGCATCCGCACTGATGCAGATTCTGCATCGGTCCATCATGGCGAAAGGGAGCTGAGCGGAAAAGCAAAGCTCTCAATTTACCAGTGGGTCTACGTTCCTGCTACTCTCCTCGCTACTCTCTCCGTTAGCAATAAGGTGACAAGCCAAATAGGTGGCTTGGGGAAGTCCAGGCTGCCCCTGCGTTATGAACTTGGATAAGCTCAAGAAGATGTCTTGTCTTGTCTCAAAACTAGAGTTAGAGACAAAAGCGAGAAGCGCTGTCATCCAGGGGGAACTCCGCATTGAGATGAGGTGGCTCGGAGAACTAAATAGGATCCCTCCTGTTCGACTCCCCCGGGAGGTGTTCAGGGCACGTCCGACTGATAGGAGGCCTCGAAAACCCAGGTCGTGAGGAGAGACTATGTCTCTCAACTGGCCTGGAAACGCCTCAGAAAGGCGCTGGAGAAAGCAGCCGGGGAGCAGGAAGTCTGAGCTTCTCTGCTTAGGCTACTGCCTCTGCGACCCGAAGAAGATGGACGGGAAATATCTTGCCCTGTTCCAAAACTAGCGATAGAGGGTGAGAAGCACTGTCATCCAGGAGGAACTCCGCATTGAGAGGGTCCAGATGAAGTGGCTGTGGGAACTGAATCGGTTGCCTCCTGGTCACCTTCCTGGGGAGGAGTTCACGGCACGTCCGACAGATAGAAGGCCTCGATGACCCGAAACATGAGTAGAGACTATGTCTCTCAACTGGCGCTGGACAAAGCAGCTGGGGAGCGGGAAGTCTGGGCTTCTCTGCTTAGGCTGCTGCCTCTACTACCCGAAGAAGATGGACGGGAAAATCGGTCTCCAATTGTCTTGTCTTGTTCCAAAACTAGTAATAAATATAAAGTGAGCAGCACTGTCATCCAGGAGGAACTCCGCATTGAGAGGAGCCACATGAAGCGGCTCGGGCATCTGGTTAGGATGCTTCCCGGACACCTCCCCGGGGAGGTCTTCGGAGCACAAGCGACCGGTAGGGGGCCTTTGGGAATGCCATGGCATCACATGGGTTGAGCTAGATGAAGTAGCCGGGCAAACGGATGTTTGGGCGACCCGACTCCAGATAAGTGGAAGAAGACGGATGGATGGATGAAGATGGTGACGTTCTTAGACTGATGGAGTTGTTGAAATAATATTTTCCAGTCTAAGTCTGAATGAGTTGGCAGGGTTTAATATAACATGAAATAAACGAAGGAAACAACGTGGACCCGGTGGTGCGGTGTAACACCGGCAGATCAAAGATCCTGGGTTGAAACCTCCTGGCATATCTTCCCAGGCCTGAATGCGCCTCGGGCTTTCACGCGCACGAATACGATTTCAATTTTCATACGGCCTGTAGGTGTGGAAGACAACGTGAACAGTTGTCAGTTCCAATGTGTCCCGAGTGCATGCAGCCTTTCTGCTGGGACGGGATCCAGCTGGAAACGGACAAAGTAGTGCTGTGAATCACAATGACACCAGGTCAGGGCAACAACATCACTCCAGGTTTAAAGTGCTGTTAACGCCAGTGCAAGCACGCCGACGAGTGCGGGCCGAGATGCGGAGTCTGCTCCGATTGTTGTCGAGAGGTCAATTTGGCGCATCGTCGTCGCCACTCGTCGTCACCGTCGCTTGTGTATAATCACCAACTTTCAGACTTAATTTGCCGCGCAACGCACTTGAAAACGCGTTGCGGTGTTGGATGCGATCGACTGTGTATTTGCGCCGCTGCTCTCCTGCTGGCTTTTCAGATGATGTGATATATTGCAGTGTGGAGCTATGTCACAGTTATCTTTACACTGATTCTAGCCAAGATTTGAGCAATGTGTCAATAGTTTCCGAGGAAAAAAGAAAGTAGCGACATGATATAGAGAACTCACCCAACAGGGATTTAAGCCGTGAGACGTGGAGATGAAGATCGGATGCCTTCCAAACATAGAATGGTAATTGTCAATGATGTTAATTATCCTTCAATGATTGTTTCGGATCGGCTTCTTAATGAGCATAAAGAGGTCTGTAGAACCTGATTGATATCAGATAGCGCTCCTCCCAGCAATACACACACATATTGCTGTTTGACGGAGTTACTATAGCATGTGTAATGCTTTACAGTCTTGTCGCTATCATGGAATTGTGTTTAGAAGACAGCATGTAAACAAGATAGGACTTACTCTGTTCTGTGGCAACTTTGCCTTCGTTCTTCTTGTGGAAATGGTCTCTCACTTATATAGCAGTTCTTGTAAAGGCGTTCCTTCATTGCTGTAATCAGTGGAACAGAACTCAACAGAACTCACGGTGGACTTCCATCTGTCTCTCGTTCCCTGCACTTGCTTGGGTCCATTTTTGCCTTCCTTTTTTGCAAAAGAAAACAAACTTAATGTATTAGTTGGATACTGTCAACATCCAGCAGCAACACAAGTCGACCATCTGCCTCAAGCAGCATTTGTTTACTCTGCTTTAGCTGAGAGGCACCACCCTGATGATGAGGCCGATCAATGAGAACATGGGTGGAACCATGAACTATGAATGCAATTGTTGCAAATTTACTGTTAAATAATGCAGGACATTTAAACAAAGTTGATAAATCATGTCAGGGATCCTTTAAAGCCTGTATGCTCACTCTGGGGATGCACAAGTCCACATTTTTATGGGCCTGCATGCAAAGTTTTTGCTGCGTAATCGTAGCTCAGTAACTGAAATTGCAGTAACGCTCCCAAGTCCAGCATTATGCAAACGACCCAGTTCAGGGGTGTTTTTTCTCATTTAAATTTAATACAAACAAACGCCTGTATATCAGCTTTGCTATCACTGACAAAGTGTATTATATTAGGTTTGTTTGTACAAATACTTACATTAATTAAACTATCATAATATTAATACTTCTCTTTTTTCAATTTGTGCTGGAGTATTTTTCTTTCATTGTATTTTTAGAACTACAAATACAAAGTAAAAACAAAAACAACAGCCTTGTTCTGGACACCCCTGGCCTAGTGTGAGTACGCCCTTGCCGGGGACTCAGTGACCCAGTCACAGGTGTCAGTTAGGTGTAAGTCTGAGGTCATTTTGCTCCCATGAGTCCATACTTGTGGTGTCTTGGGTTTCCTCTCAGGTGAAACATGAAGCGACTTTGACACAAGGTGAGCCAACCGTAATGATTTGATACTTACATAACGGGCATGAGAAAATCAGAGGTAACTGTTTAACTTTGTCAGTTATTTTGGGTCACTACCGTCCAAACCTGCTTACCAATCTCATGACAGCGGTAGAGTCCGCAGCGGAGCATCTATTGAAAAAGGCAGCCTATTTGGCTGGCACCAGCTGATGGTCGTCATCATTGCTGTCCAACACTTCAGCATCATTGTAAGAACTGACAGCCCGGAGATGCAGCTGGGTCCAGATGTATTTGGACAACGACATAGCTGTGTTTGTTACTCTTTAGGAAATTTACAGCCATTTTCTGCAAAATATCTCAGATTTCAAGTATTTTGGCACACAAGAAGTTACAGCAATTGAGTAAGCAGAGGTCTAGAAGTGATATTAAATTCCATGTTTTTATTGTTCTAAAGCAGAACAATAAAAAAGCAGCAAACGTTTTATGAGAATAAAGTACAAATATTATGGGAATCATGTAAAAATATGAACAAATATTACAAGAAAAAAGTTAAAATTGAAATAATAATAACATTTTATTTATGTTATATGTATTTATTATATTTATGTAATTTTTTATATTTACATCAGAAATGGACAAACTGCTGTAATTTTTACAAGAATAATGTCAAAATATTAATAGAAAAACATTTTACAGGCATAACATCATAATATGAAGATAATTAACATCATTTTAGTAGGATAAAGCTAAAATATTAGTATTCATTATTTGTGTTTTAATATTATTTCATATCAGTATTATGAAAAATAAACAAAACAACAAAAGTTATAATTTTTGGTTGGAGGTAAAAGTTATAATAATAATGTTTTTAGAATAAAGTAAAAAAATATTGTGTGAATAAAGTCATAATGAAAGAAAATTCACAAGAAGAAAGTTAAAACAGTAAAAATAGGAAAAAAAAACCCGTCACTGTCATTTTTCAAGAATAAAGTCAAAACATCACAAGAAAAAGTCATAATTTTACAAGAATGACGTCGTAGTGTTGCAAGTAAAAATAATGTAATTTTAATGTCATGGAGGTGATATTTTCAAGCAAAAATATGTGAAGATATTGTGAGAACCCATGTAATGGGAGTAATGGGAAGCAAATGTTTAAGGTTTGTCTGTAGGAAAATGGAGCTGCAGCCACGGCCTTCCATCACTTCATCCTGTGCGTCTGTTTGTTTGTACACAAACCTTCAACTGTGCTCTTCACTCCCGCTTAGCATTCTGTGTTTGTTCTAATTTACCCTGCAGGCTTTCTGAGCACAGGGGACCAGTCGGCGAAGGGGAACTATGGTTTATTGGATCAGATCCAGGCCCTGCGCTGGCTCAATGAAAACATCGGCCACTTCGGAGGAGACCCGGAGAGAATCACCATCTTTGGCTCAGGAGCCGGTGCCACCTGTGTTAACCTACTAATTCTCTCTCACCACTCCGAAGGTAAGCATCTGGCTTCCGTCTACTGGGCGCAGACCAGCTTCACCAAAATTTGCAAAGGTTGGGGTTCGGATAGGGGTTAGGGACAAAACACCATAATGAACCCGTTTCATAGTCGGTCGACCAAGCATGTTGAAGTGGACTTTTTAACAATACAATTGCTTCTCATTTGTGGCGGTTAATAGTTTCCAGACCCGACCACAACAAGTGCATTTATGATTCAATATTAATAAATAGAATATTTGTGTAGTTAGAGCATAAAACACCCGTTCATGACCTTCGAAAGATGTTTTTTTACCAATATTAGAGCCCTGTAGATGTGAAATAACACCCCTAGAGTCACCTTTACATGCCCACTACTTAATATAGTAGACATAATAATAAGCCATCTCAGAGACAAAAATAATATTAGCATTAACAGTGTACTTCCTGAGGTGGCCATTGTCTCATTAATGTAGCGTTACTGACACCTAGAGGCCTAGATTTTTTGTGAGCAGCCACTGCTCACGGCAACTATTTTGCCTAAATGAAGCAATTTCAAAGATAAAAAGACAAAATTATGTAAAATACAAATTATAAGATGCATTCAAGAACATGATAGTATGTAGTATTTTACA
The DNA here is from genome assembly GCA_024372805.1 of Oostethus manadensis. Classification (NCBI taxonomy): domain Eukaryota; kingdom Metazoa; phylum Chordata; class Actinopteri; order Syngnathiformes; family Syngnathidae; genus Oostethus; species Oostethus manadensis. The sequence goes on from QODF01000173.1 coordinate 811,364, forward strand.
CTGCTCACTAGGTGTCAGTATTGGTAATGTAATGTTGGGTGAGACACACAAGCACCAAGACTTGGTGAATGGTTAAACAGGCTTTTTTTACGGGTTTGAAAGATCTTACAACAATGATCCCTAACTTAGGCTACTGTTACGGCCGTAACCCACACCTTCTTCCCTTTCAGCACCCATTGAGCTACCTCAGCACTGGAACACATTTACTGCTACACACACGAGCGTCTTATTTTCTGTTTGTATGTCTACTATATTGGGTAATACACGTGTAAAGGTGACTGTAGGGCTGTTATTTCATGGTTAGAGGGCTCTAATATTAAATAAAAACTGCATTTGAAAAGTTGATTTAGAAATAAGGACTCCTACACTGTGGACATTCATTTAACAGCCATAAACGAGGGAGTAGCTTATTTACTTTCTTTATCCAAAAAGTACACCTTAACATCGACGCGGTAGATGCCAACATGACCTGCTATTGTGGCACGCGTGAGTCATGCGGGAAATGAACATTCTGTAGCTAGCACAAAAAAACAACACACGTAACCTACCATCCGCGCCATGTGGGCATACAAATAAATGTCTGCCCGTGCCATGCCAAAATGTCACCCATATACAGTACCCTCTCCGCAAGGCATGCTGGGTAGCTTGTACTCTCTCTCCCGTTGCAAAAAAAGGATGTCGTCAGGGAATTAAACACGGAGGGATGTTAACGTCATATCCAATGTTCGTTCATTTTATTGTTGCTGCTGGACTACCCAGCATGCCTTGTGGGCACTTGCAAACATCATCCTAAGTTAGCTAGGTTTATCAGCCGTAGCTGATTTATGTGACTCATTAACTTGCTGTGGATGTGTTTTGTTGCACCGTGAGTAAGTATGGTGTTCTGTTCGATGACCACCCGATGTGTGAGTCAAAAGGTTTGCCCGCCCCTGCTGTAGAGTGAAATAAATCACCACCCACACAACACATGAGCAACAGAACATTAACACTAAGCTAAGTAGCGACTTCTCAGCAGAATTGAGTAGTATTTGGTATGAAAAGTAACTCTGCATCCGTGCCCGCCACAATTATGACGTGTTTGGTGGGAGATTGTGGGGGTTCCTGCACAGTATGCTGGAAAATGGTCTACTTCTCCAGGTAATTTAGTGCTTCACCTCCAACCAGCACGGATGCAAACAACACAGGGTACATGGTGGACTTCCAAGATGAATCCCAATCTGAGTAATCGACTGCACAGACTAATCCGTCAGTGTTTCATGTTTTCTGAATGGCAGGCCTCTAAAATACCCAGCAGATGTTTCATCCCTAAATCCGCCCATTCACTGAAAATTTCAATGGCACTTTGTACTTCTAAGAAATCGGATTACGTAGATGACAAAAAAAAACCCAAAAAAAGAAAAAGAAAACATAAAAGAAAAAATTTTTTGACTGTGTGCACAATGCATGGCTGAACGGCCATCTCTGATCATCAGGAGCCAGACAACGGAGACAGATGCTTAAAAACGCATTCTCCTCCGTGGAGCTGAATCGATACGCGCTCATTTGGCATACCTGCACTGTCTAATAAGATCAGCAAAAGTGTGTGTTTACAAAGACAGTCAAGCTGAGCTTTTATTGACACGCTCGTGTTTTTTTATTTATAACAAGCTGCTGGTATCTTTGCTCGGCTCTGCAACAACAAAGAATAATACGGAAAACAATACACACAAACATAATTACACAAACAGCGACAAAGAAGTACAGAAATCAGGAAGGAAGTTAGCTAGAGTTGTTTTTGTACTTTCTGCTTCTCAAGAGCGGTTTTAGATGCAAGCGTAGTTTGTGCACACCTGGAGGTAAGAAGGACGGAAGAAATGAGAATCCTGACATTACTACTACAAAATCACTACTATCAGGAGAACCAGAGTATAGAGGGGAATGAAGCCAGCTGCTGTGGCCCAGCGAGGTGCACTGTATTCGGGCGCACATTCCGAGCAACCGTTGTGACACCACTGAGGTCTCCGGCAAGCACTTTTCAAACGCGGCGGCAAAACAATCCCTATGCATTGTAGCGATGTTGGTTTTTTTTCGTGCTCTGTGATTTTATTTCCCGTCACCGCGGAGTATTTTGTATTTGGCAGGGTGGCTGGGCTCTCGCTTAGAGATGGGGTGAGAAGCACTGTCATCCGGGAGAGACTCGGAGTAGAACCGCCGCTCCTCCGCATTGAGAGGAGCCAGATGAGGTGGCTCGGGCATCTGGGTAGGATGCCTCCACGGGGAGGTGTTCAGGGCACGTCCAAACGGTAGGAGCCCTCGGGGAAGACCCAGGACACCCCGGAGAGACTATGTCTTTCAGCTGGCCTGTGAAGGCCTTAGCATCCGCCAGGAAGATCGCTGGACGAAGTACACATTAAGTACAGAAACCAGGACTTCTGCACTGTCCTCCCTGCGCACGAGGTGTTCGGGCGCGTTACGTAACGCGTAAAGCGTCAGTGTCCCCCCTACGTGTGAGATGAACTGGGAGGCTCCCTAATTGATTTGACAGGGAAAGGAGCGGGCGGGGTTCATTATTAATGACAGGATGTGTCGATAAAACCGAGGAACAGCAAGCCACGTTACTTCCGGCTTCATGCAACTTCAAGCTGCATCTCTCCTCATATAAAACACTTGCATTTTGCTCGCAAATGTTCTTCAAATGCATACTTGAGCGCACCGTAAGGGCTTTCCAAAACGTGCGACTGCTTTGTGTAGGTTTATTCCAGAGGGCCATCGCTCAGAGCGGCTCGGCCATCGCCAGCTGGTCGGTCAACTACCGACCCGTCATGTACACCAAGATCCTGGCAAAGAAGGTGGGTTGCACCCTGGGGGACATGGCCGAGTTGGTGGACTGCCTGAGGAGGAAGAGTTTCCGGGAGCTGGTGGACCAAGATATCCAACCCGCGCGCTACCACATCGCATTCGGACCTGTGGTAGACGGGGATGTGGTGCCGGACGACCCGGAGATCCTGATGCAGCAGGTCAGTGTTCGGATCCCTTTCCTCGGTCCCTTCGTCTGATGCTCGGTACCTGTTCTGTTTGGACGCCAGGGCGAGTTCCTGAACTACGACATCCTCCTGGGCGTTAACCAAGGGGAGGGGCTAAAGTTTGTGGACGACAGCGAAGGAGAAGATGGAATATCCGCACCCTCCTTTGACTACACCATCTCCAACTTTGTCGACAATCTTTATGGATACCCCGATGGTCAGTTACCCCCCATCACTGACCATAGCGGACGCCCCGCTTGGGGAAAGTTAGCCTCAGTTTGCGTACATCTTTTGGTCATTTGTACAATATGGCACACGTCTAGTCGTGTTATTTATGCACTACGTGAGTCCACCTGCGGTCTTCATGTATTTATATCACGTTTTCATCTCTTTTAATATTTCAGCCTTATGCATTTACCATTGACTTTTCTTTTCATAAGACGACACATTTGTTCTCTTAATATTATACTCTCTAATAATGCTTCACTCTCCAAATATTTCTGGTAATATTAATACTCTTATGACCTTTTGGCCCAAGGTAAAGACATCCTGAGGGAAACCATCAAGTTCATGTACACCGACTGGGCTGACCGGGACAACAGCGACATGCGCAGGAAGACCCTCCTGGCGCTCTTCACGGATCATCAATGGGTGGCTCCGGCCGTGGCCACCGCCAAATTGCACGCAGAGTTCCAGTCTCCGGTCTTCTTCTACACCTTCCACCACCACTGTCAGACAGAAGCACGGCCCGACTGGGCCGACGCGGCCCACGGAGACGAGATCCCTTACGTGTTCGGCATTCCCATGGTGGGCGCCACTGACTTATTCCCGTGTAACTTCTCCAAGAACGACGTCATGCTCAGCGCTGTGGTCATGACGTACTGGACCAACTTTGCCAAGACGGGGTAAGTAAGACGGCTACGAGATGAAGGAGCTTCCATTTGCTCGTGTGCAGTGAAACCTCCAAAGTTGAACACAATCTGTTCTGTGTCCTACTGGACGTCTGCATGCTGACTTTTTGTTTTGTTTGTGTTCACCCCCATCTAGAGGTGAAAACAACATGAAAACCAGAGAGTTGTACAGCGAAGTTGTAAGCAACATGCTTACAAGTTATATACTTGATACTTTCCAATAACAACACAGCCTGCATCTTATATAATTACCTTTTTATCCCAAATTACCTTTTTTTCATTTTTGCTGTTTTTATCTTATTATATTTGGGCTTCATTTTCCCAATATTAGAACTTTTTACCAACCAAATTTTCCTAGCATTGCAACCCAATTCTTTTGTTTCTCATTGTACAACTTTTAATATTTAAATGTTATGCTCTTTAAATGACCTTTCTCTTGAAGTTATGACTTTAGTCTCATAAAATAATTGTTTTGTTTATAAGATTGCAACTTTTTTTCTCTTAGTATTATGACTTGACTTTCCTCATATTTTGACTTTATTCTGATAAAATTATGACTTTTTTCTCAAAAATGCGAGCTTATACTATATACAATATTGCATTAATATTTTGACTTTATTTTTGTAAAATTATGATTTTTTTTTTCCGCAAGAAGCTTTTTTCTCCTAATATTATGACTTTACTCTCCTAATATTTCAACTTCATGATAATAAAATTACTTGCGTTTCTTTTAACAGTATGACTCATTCTCTTATATTTTGACTTTTTTTCTGATACATTTTTTGTCATAAGAGTGCAACTTTAATTTCTTAGTATTATGATTTGACGTTCCTAATATTATGGCTTTATTTTGATAAAATTATGACTTTTTTTACTCAAAAATGCCAGCTTTTTTCTTATAGTATTTTGACTTTATTGTCCTAATATTTTGACTTTGCTTAAGTTACTTAAGTTAAGTTAAGTTACTCTCCTAACATTTAAACTTCATGCTAATAAAATTACATGCGTTTTCTTCTTTTTTAAAAATTTTTTATGACAGGAGTGCAACTTTTTCCTCTTAATATTATGACTTTCTTCCTAATATTGTGACTTTATTCTTGTAAAATAATGACTTTTTTGTCATAAGATTGTAACTTTTTCTCGTAATATTATGACTCTATTTTCCTAATATTTAAACTCTATATTTTTTATATTATAATATAGTGTATTATTTTTATATTATAATAATATTTTTTTCACAGAAGATCAACTTTTTCCTCTTATTATTATTACTAATTTTCCTAATATTTCCCCTTTCATCTACTAAAATTATTGTTTGTTATATAATGACTTTATTCTCCTAATATTTCAGATTTATTCTCTTAAAATAATAATAATAATAATATATATTTTTATATTGTTATATATTTATTTTTTTCTCAAAACATTTCAGCAATTTTCTTCTTCTTCTGGTCGTTTTGCTCCCTCATATTGTGACTTTAATCTTATAAAACTTTGACTTTATTTTCATACTATTTTAACTACTTACCAACTTAGTTTTAGGAGGAAGGAGAAAAATAAAATTCCATACTTTGCTCCTATGGGGGAACACAGTGTGAGACCGGCAAAAAACCTCAGCGACATCGGCCCAAATAAGCAACATGAACTCAAAGACTCGCACCAGGGGAGGCGTTACGAGGAGGGAAGGTGATCCCGGTGCAGCTGGCACGCAGCCACGGCAAATGCAGCCGTATTTCGGCATGTGTTGCGGGCCCCGCCTGCCAGCCCTGGGGGGGATGAGGCAGCGAAACCATGACATGAGGGAGGGGGCATGTGAGCGTGTGCGCGTCTATGTGGGTTTCCTTGGTTGCATGTGCGTGTAGGCCCGGTGAAGTCGCCCAGCCTGGCGTCCAATCAAACCGTAGGATGTCATCGCAATAAAACAGCAGTTGCCGTGGAGACGGCCCTGAGCATGCCCCGGACACGACATTATTATTATTACTATTATGTATTTCTTTTATTATGGCTTGATTCTCCTAATAGATCGACTTTGTTCTCTTAAAATTACAACTTTTTGGTCTCCTACAATTTTTCTCTTCATATTATGACTTTTTAGTCATCATTTTCTGAATTAATCAAAGTCTATTTTCATATTTTATAATATTATGATATTAGAACTTTACCTTCCTAATATTTCAGCTTTATTCTTTTTGTAAGATTACACTTTTCTACCATTATACTACTGTTTTTTACTATTTCAACTTTATTATTCATTCATTTTCTATGCCGTTTATCCTCATGAGGGTCGCAGGGGTACGCTGGAGCCTACCCCAGCTGACTTTAGGTGAGAGGCGGGGTACACCCTGGACTGGTGGGGTGCCAGTCACAGGCCACATACACACAAACAACCATTCACGCCATACAATGAAGCTAACATCCAAGGTTTTTGGAATGTGGGAGTAAACCCACACGCACGGGCAGAACACGCAAACGGAGATTCGAACCCTGTGTGGCCAACATGCTAACCACTGGGCCACTGTGTGGCATATTGTGACTTTTATTCTAATGAAATGATGTTTTTTTTTCTTGTGACAGTACAGCGTATGTCTTTTAATATCATTGTTATATGACTACAACTTTATTCTTTCTTTTGTTTCTCATGTTACATACTTGAACATCGCAATGTTATGCATTTAAAATGACTTTTTTCCCTTTATATTTTATATTTCCGTAGAATAACACCTTCTTTCCTTTTTAGATCATTTCTTTTATTATTATGACTCTACTCTTCTAATATTTCAACTTCCGACTATTCTCCTCGTACGACTAGAACTTGTTTTCACGTCACCTAATGCTGTGACTCGACCTGTTTGTCGACTTTTTCTCGTACAGTCACCGCTCTCTCGGCGTTCATAGTTTTTGCAGCATTGAATGTAAGAGTCATCCCATGATGCTACGTATCTGACTGTGCAGCTACGTTGGAAATGATATTACAACCGGTGGCTTGGATGGAAACCGTGCGAATGAGATGTTGTTATCGAGTATTACGGAGCCACGAAGCCTCGTGCGCGTCGTCTCTGAAGGAAAAGGAGTTTATTGTAACTTCAGCCTAAAAGGGAATTTCAATGTTGAGCCTGATTTGAAAAATGAGGTCTCTGACGGTGAATACGTTTACACCCGTAAGCGTACAGTACATGGTTGGCGTTGGAGCGTCTGTGCATTTGTCCTTGTTGGAAAAATATGATCCCATTCTGCAATTCTGTTTCCCAGGGATCCTAACCTGCCGGTTCCTCAGGACACCACTTTCATCCACACCAAGCCAAACCGTTTTGAGGAAGTGATCTGGACCAAATTCAGCTCCAAAGACAAGCAGTACTTGCACATCGGCCTCAAGCCGCGCGTCCGAGACAACTACCGGGCCAACAAGGTAGCCTTCTGGCTGGAGCTGGTACCGCACCTCCACAGCCTCCACAGGGCGACCACCAGCTCCATCACCACCCGACTGCCGCCCGGAGGCAACCGTGGTAAGGCCAACACCAACACTGGCACCCGCTCCACACGGCACCCGGTAATCTCCACCTACCCACCGGAGCCGGATGGTTCCGAGAGACCCCGGAACACTCCCTTCCCTCCCGAGACGAGGGACTACTCCACTGAGCTGAGTGTGACGGTGGCGGTGGGCGCATCTCTCCTTTTCCTGAACGTGTTGGCCTTCGCCGCGCTTTACTACAAACGAGACAAGCGCCACGAACTCATGCAGAGGCGCCACCGCCGACTGTCACCGCAGCGTGGCACGACAATGGGCATGGGCGTCGGCATGGGAGTGGTAGGGGCCCCGCCTCACAACGACCTGGCCCTGAGCCAAGAAGAGGAGCTGATGTCGCTGCAGATGAAGCAGCAAAGGGTGGAGCTGGAGCACGGCACGCCCCTCCCTTCTCGTGGCATCCTTGGTGACCTGGAACCCTTGCGGCCCCCCGTATGCCCGCCTGACTACACGCTGGCCCTGCGGCGGGCGCCCGAGGATGTGCCGCTCATGACGGCCAACACCATCACCATGATCCCCAGCACCATCAGCAGCATGCAGCCCCTCCACCCTTTCAACACGTACCCGCCCGTCCCGGCCCCGTCCACTACACCCGTCCCCAGTCACAGCAACAATGCCCTGCCGCACCAACATTCCACTACTCGTGTATAGGACCAGGCACAAGCTCTGCAGCCCCTCTGTGGGCTCACAACGTCACCTTCATCATCCACCGCTCGTCTTTACCAGATGTTTTTCATGAAGCCCTCAGATAAAGCTGCACTTTGTACAATTTTAAGCAGTAACAAATACCAAATTATTAGTCAAGGTTGGATGGACCGGGTCCTGGCGGTTTGACAAGCATTAACCAAACCGACGTTGTCCAAGGACTCCGAGTCAAAAACCAAACGTCTGGCTGATACGTTTCTCTGCCCGATTCAGGTCTGGAAGAGTGTGAGACACAAGTCTTTCCCATTTCTGTGCGTTCTATGTAGATAGTCGCCTCTTGCTGGCGCCTTTTCACTAACAATACATGTAATTGGGATTCACCTAGTCTGCCTGTATGCCCTCTAAAATAATCTCCAACAACCTTTTATGTATATGCTGTAACCATGCCAGGCACAGCAGCAATCACCATAACATGTCAAAGTTACAGTATTCTGTTTGTGTTTTGTTATGTAGTCTCTTGAAGCAGTGTCCTCCAGATACACACCGCCTTTCCGTCGATGGAAACATTCGATTTCCATTGGCATGGCACTTAGCAAGCGCCGTATTTACAACCAAAACAAGCCGGTCCTGAATCTCTCGACCCCTGCCTGCGTCTTTTGAGCTGCTAGCTCTGCTTCTAGAACCTCATCCTCGTCCTCCGTATATTCAGGCTCAAAAAGATAAGCCTCTGAATCCTGATTTGTCCCAAAGTCATTGTTGTCATCGGCTCTCACAAAGTCTGCCATGATTAGTGGTAGTAAACACAGACGGTGTTCCACTAGCGTTGGTTGCCATGCACTCTCTGAAATCAATGTATGCTTTAAAATGATTACTTTTATCCATCCATCCATTCATCTATATTCTTCCGATTATCCGGATCCAGGCTGCAAGGGCAACAATCTCGGTAGTGAAGTCCAACCGTCCCATTGTCTGGCCACCTCCTGCAGTTCCACCGGGAGGACATCAAGGCGTTCCCAGGCCAGCTGTGAGACACAACCCCTCCAGGTTGTCCTAGTACCTCCCGACTGGGGATGTCCTCAACACCTCCCCAAGGAGGCATCCAAACTATATTCCAAGGCAACTGGCTCTTCGTGATGTGAAGGAGCAGCAGCTCTACTTTGAGCTCTCCTGGATGACCCAGCTCTGAAATAGGATGAGGAGAATGGAGGAACTCATTGAGGCTGCTTTTGATCTTGTTCTTTTGGTCTCAAACGATTTAACGCTTCAGCCTTCCCTCGCTTACAAACAAGAACCCGAGGTACTTGAACTCATGAAGGGTGCAATCCACCCTTTCCGACTGAAATCTGTGGCCTCAAATTTGGAGGTGCTGAGTCTCATCCCAGAAGGTTCACGCTCAGCTGCAAACGACCCCAGTAAACGCTGAAGGTCACAGCCTGATGAGGCCATTAGGACCGCACAATGAGCCCTAAACTGCACCCCTGGTTCTGTCCAATAAAGAACAAAGTCGACGTCAGAGGGCAGTCTGTAACATTAGTATTACAATATAGGCAAAAATCAATTTCCATTGATGGAAAGGCTTCGTGTATGTGGAGGACACTGCTCCAAGGGACCGCATCACAACAAAGTATTGTTGGTGCTAACAAACCCCAAAAGACCAAAATAGTGTTACATGTTATTATGAATGTGCTTGCTACCACATGGCTACATCATGTATATAAACCGTTGTAGGGGCGTTTGGGATGTTTCTTAGAGGGTGGAACCTTTGATTCCCAAACTGTCAGCATGAGGATGATATCTAGAACCCACATCATTTTGGAGGATGGGCAAAATCCCCCCAAAAGTGTAGTTCTCCTTATAAGCTCATAGACCCTCTCCCTCCGTTTTTTGCCCATATTTGCGTGGTATTTCAGAATTACACACAATTCATAAGGGAATCACGGTTTCTTGTTGTTTCTGCTGATTCCAAACATGCTGTCTGTCAAAGCATCGCCATTTGCAAAAACACCTTCTACCAAACGTCAGATTGGATCGACTGTGACCCGGCTGACATGGAGTCCACTTACTAAACGTCTAATCCAGGGGCGTCCAAAAATTAACAATGCTAAAAACAATCTCCTGCTAGCCAAACAAAACAGCAACGCAACTTACGGACAACGTCTGATTAAAATAATAACATAACAATACATTTTTTTGATTTTGGAATATGTCAAGGGCAGCTGAAAAAATCACATTTTTAAAAATATAATTTAACAAGAAAACTAAACAAAGCAACAACAGTCCTTTCGCAGGAATGAAGAAATAAAGTCTTAATTGTACAAGAAAAATAACATCGTCGTTGAAATATTGTAATATAACAGAGTTGAAATATTCATGAAAAAAATACATGATTTTTAAAAATCAGCATATTATGAGAAACAAATAAAGTTGTAATTTTTGGTAAAATTGGTAAGTTTTGTTACTCAAAAGAAAAGTTGTGAAGATATTTGAAAAATCAAAACAACAATAAAAATGGGGGGAAAAAGAGCAAATAATAATAATATGCTTTTTTACCGACATGACAAAGCTGAGATGAAGTTTTTTTTTCTTGAAATATCTTCTAACTTCCTATCTGCAAAATAGTGCAAAAAGTGCATTTTTCCTATTTGACTTTTGGCCTAAAATGTTTGGACTCCCCCGCCCTAAACGGACCAAATCAATTTGAAGCCAACACTAAAAGTCGGTGCAGGGGTGTCCTAACTTTTGTCACCGAGGGCCACATACAATAAAACCAAAAATAAGCACATATATTTTTGGAAATAACGTCCTTCATCTCAGCTTCGTTAAAAGCGACCAAGTATTATTACTTTTTTTCCACTCTTTGTCTACTGTTGCAAAAAATATTTTGGAAATTATCGTAAAAATTGCATTTTTTTTTTACCCTAATATTAAAAGGTTATGCTCACAATTTATTTGTGGGAATGTTTAAATTGTTTATGTTAATGTTATAATATTATTGTATATTTATACTAAACTCTTGTTAAATGATATGCTATTTTTCTTGTTGTTTTGGTTTGTTTCTTTTTAGTTGACATTTTCAATTGTGCTGAGGGCCGCATATGGCCCCCGGGCCACACTTTGGACACCCCTGAGTTTAGTGTTTAGTGGAAAAAAGGCCGATCAGTGACCAAAGTCGAAGGTGATGTGTGTGAATCTCGTTTTGCCTGATACACTAAGACACTGATGATGAAGGAAATTATTAAAATAGTCACATTAGAGATTTTTAAATCAAAGAACAATACATGGAATGTCAAAATAGTTGCCGATTAATTGGATGATTGATTAATCGCGGATTAATTGCTCAAATGTAGTATCTGCTGTTTCCCAGAATCATCTGCCATAAAACACGTTTGGTCGTTTTGCCCCAACAAGCCGTGTTTCAGCAGGCAGTGCTTTCTTGAAACGTACAAATTGCAGCTTTTGCAGACCCAATCTGGAAGCGGGAATGGCCCGTGTGTGTTCAGGGAGACGCTCCGGCAGCTGCTTTTGTGTGTTCGCCAGGCTTTGCTTTAGTGGGGAGTGTGCGTTTGTATGTGCGTGTTGACAGGCGCTGCGACAAGAAAAGTTCACGCGGCTTTTGTCTCTCCGCCGTGACGGGACCTCCTTTATTTGGCATTTTGACTGCATTTCCAGATTGGGGATTGGACTTTTGGGGCGCTACGGTGAATCCCATAAACACATGGAAAATCCCATTCACTTTGGAGTGAATGGGAATCCCTCCTTAGTGAATTGGATTAACTTCGGAGTGAATGTGATTCATCAAATTCACTAAGGAGTGACTCAGTTTTACTAAGAAGTGGATCGCATTCACTCTGGAGTGATTCCCGGTCACTTTGGAGTGAATCAAATTCACTAAGGAGTGAATTGCATTCACTCCGAAGTGAATCATATCAACTTCAAAAATCACAGTCACTATGAAGTGAATCAAATTCACTAAGGAGTGACTCAGTTTTACTAAGGAGTGAATGGGATTCCCTCCGGAGTGAATGGGATTTCCCATTTGTTCAAATGCATCCTTTTTCAGTTTCCTATCATCCAGCCATTCCCCATAATGCATCGTTCCTCGTTCATGCAATGACAGCAAGACTCTCTTTCCCTTTTGGAGTCTTTTATACAAAAACACAAATGTAAATGGTGTATTATTAAGAAATTGTAAGGATATGAACGAGAAAAAAAAGATATTCTGATATGTCATTTTTACCAGCATTCTCGGTGCCAAGTACTGTGATAAAGTTCCTCCCTCGCTGGCGTCCAGCGGAGCGCCCGGGGAAAGGTCCACGCTGACTGTATCTCAGCTAAAGGAATTACCGTCATAAAAGTGCCAACCTCTTCATCTTAGTTTTTGATGTACACACCGGGCAGAAAAAAAACACTGTGGTTTCTTTTAGGGAACGGATTTGATGTACAGTCGTCCCTCGCCACATCTCAGGTCCAATTTTGCGGCTTATATATTTCTTCATAAATCGTGTTGTTTTGTGGTTGTCGGTAGTCTAAAAATATGCACGAAGCATTTCAAAGCATAAAAATGACTAAACGAAATGAAGCCAGTCAAAAAAGGCATGGAAAAACACATTGCGGTATGTAGTGTTCTGCACTGGTCACTAGGTGTCAGTATTGTTCCACTGATGTGAAAACAACTGTCCATAGATTAGCTTATGAACCTGTGTTGTGTCTTATTTTCTCTTATTACGTCCGCTACATACAGTGGAACCTCGGTTAGAGTGCTTTTCGTTGAACATTCAAAATTTGGCCTTGGTTTGCGTACATTTTTTTAGTTAACATACAATGGGAGGCAAAAAGAGGATTTTATAGCTTGCCATGCAGCAAACAAATGTTTATACATGAGGAACGAAAGGGAGAGATCTAAGGTTGCTTTTATCTTTACTGAAGGCGTGGCAGCCAGATCAACACTTTCAATAACCACCTCCCTGTTTTCCCATGAGCTGTTTCTCGGAGTCAGTAGTGTTTCTCAGCTCCCTCACAGGGAGAAACACTCATGGCAAAACAGGAAGGTGGTGTCAACGAGGACGGTGTGAATCTCACTTCCACATCGTGTCTTCTAATGAAGATCAAATTAACCTTCAATGTTCATTTCTTCATTTATATGCATTTGGAATTGTTTTCTGCGTGGGAATCTTTAACTGTAAAACCATAAAAACCAGTATTGTGCTAAAATTGATTGGATTAGTTATATTCTTTCCTATGGCCCAAATGGCTCTCCCTTAGAGGAAAGGTGAGAAGCTTTGTCATCCAGATCTCATGACAGATGAGGTGCCTCAGGCATCTGGTTAGGAAAGACCCAGGACATGTTGGAGAGACTATGTCTCTCCAACATGTCCTGGGAACGCCTCAGGAGGAGCTGGACAAAGTAGTAGAAGATGGATGGCTATTTCTAAAATAGAAAAAATAGATCTGTTTCTAGTGGGAAGATTAATGTCAGGCTGATCGATGTCACGCTAAGCACCAATCAGAACGAGTCGAGTTTCAAAATGTATGCCACATTTGGGAGAGGCTTTTAAACTAGTATGGTTGGCTCCTTTTTTCCTTGGCGGCATGAAGTAATGTGAATGAGGCGATGCTTAATTGTGACGTTTCTCATCAGGCTGATGTTGGGTTTTTTTTCTTTAATGCAATGAGAATGTTTGGAATGCTGTTGGAATACCGTAAGAATATTTAGAATGCAAATGCATATTTAAAGTGCAGTTAGAATGCCTTTCAAACGCCTTTTCATATTTTTCCACTTCGATATGCACCTCAAAAGTTTTGAGTGTGACTAGGGTAAAACCAAGGTTCCACTGTATGAGTGTAAAACTGACTATAGGGGTGTTTTTTCATGTCTAGCGAGCTCTAATAATGTTAAAAACCAGTGTTGAGAAGGTTGTAAACAAGATTTCTATGTCTTATTTTCTCTTATGTCTACTATATTGCGTAATAAGAATGTAAAGGAGTGTATAGGGGTGTTCTTTCATGTCTAGAGAGCTCTAGATATGTTCATGTTAAAAAACAATATTTTGAAAGCTGTAAACAAGATTTCTACATCTTGTGACTGATTTTCTCTTATTATGTTTACTATATTGGATCATAAGAGCATAAATGTGACTATAGGGGTGTTATTTCATGTCTACATGGCTCTAATAATGTTAAAAACCCATACTGTATCTAGAAGCCTGAAAACACGATTTCTACATCTTGTGTCGGATTTTATCTTAATATGTTTACTATTTAGGGTAATAAGAGCATAAATGTGACTATAGGGGTGTTATTTCATGTCTACATGGCTCTAATAATGTTAAAAACCCACATTTAGAAAGTTTGGTACGCTCTAAATATTGCATTTATGAAAACTGACTCATATATGGCTGAAAGTCATTTAACGCGATATGACCAGGAACCAATTGACCGCAGTAAAGGAGGTATTACTGAAGATCGTAAACAACGAAAATATTTCATTTATCACAGAAGCAATGGCCGGCGATAAACGAGGGATGACTGTACCGTTTGAAAGACGCATGATTTCATTTTCTATGATTTTCGCCTTCTTCACACTTTTCCAAGAATCAGCTGCACTTTGTGGTAACTCGGCGAAATATTCAAAGTATTTAGAGATGAATATTGTGTAAAAATATAACAAAGAGAGTAAATATGTCCTCTTTATTTTTTTCATACCCTAACACCGTAAAGACTGATCCCCCCCGCCGCCCTCTTCTCTTTTTTGTTTTGTCAAAGAAAGCACTTTGTTACGTTGCAGGACGGCGTTAGGCCACGAAGACTGCCTGACACCTACCTTCTCACCTCCTCCGTTGCTCTCCTCTCAAGCAAGCGGGAGAATGAGATGTATTTATGAGGGTGAGAACGCCTTGTAACATGCATTTCACGTCACTAGCCCCAACAACGGAACGCTTGTGCAGAAAACCCAGCGACATTTGGACTGGACTGCTTGAGGGACGTGATGGTGAATTAGCTTTGCTAAAGGAAAAAAAATCTTTAACGTCAGACATTACTCGTAGAGTGGCTTGCGCTCGCTGTAAATGTTCTGCATCCTGTGTGTCGAGGATTCCAAACCCCCGAGGAAGTCAGACTACCGTTCCTTGCGGGACTCCAGAGGACAGCGCACACAAAAAACTAAAGACACGAAAAAAAATAAGACACGGACAAAACTGTACATTTTTTTAAGTGTAAGAGAAGAAACTGGAATTTGTAAATATTATTTGTCGTTTTGTTTTGAGTGACTGGCCAGATTTTTCTGTTTTGTGACAACGGGTGCAAAGTTTGGAGGACTTTCATGAGTTTAGCTTTTCTTTGGAGCAAATTCTTAAGGGTTACGGGCTCATGAATGCATCCCCGTGAGTGAGAATGTCTTTCAAAAGTGCATTTATTTCAGCAGTTCAATTCCAAAATTGCCATAAAATGGGGATTTTTTACACTCCATCTCCTCCGAACCTCTTGAACGTCTTGACCTTGACCTTGGTTGGCGATTTTGCAGTAACATTTCCGGTAAGAGTGAGGAGATAAACACATTTGTGGCATAAAATCACCACTAATGAGTGAAAAGGTAAGACACTAGTGTCCAAAACAGCAAACATTTTTGGCTTTCTGGAACGGATTGATTGGAACATTAACATTAACATTATTTCTTATGGGATTTGGTTAGAGTACGTTTTGGTTAGAGTCGGACCTTCTTTAAAGGATTAATGATGCTAACAAAAGTTTCACTGTAATGTGAATTTAAAGGATTTTTTTTTAAAGAGTGACGAGATATACCAAGTATTAAAAAATATTAAATTAAAAAGGGTGTCCAAAATGTCCCGCAAATGGTTTATTATTATTATTACGACATTGTAGAAACACAATCAAACCATTTTGTCTTACTTTTTTCTTTATTGGATTTACATGCTTTCTTATGGGATTTGGTTAAAGTATGTTTTGGTTAGAGTCGAACCATCTGGAAGGGATTAATGATGCTAACCAAGGTTTCACCATATTTTCACGTAATTTTAGATTATTATCAACTAAAAGTGAAAAAATGCCTTTTTTGTAAAATTATGTAGAAACATTTTTGATTTTTGGAATTTTTTTCAACAAAAATCTGCAACTTGGGGGGCTGTTAATATTGGGGTTAGGGGTTAGGGTTGGGCGACAATGTGCAGGGATGTAGTGTACACACAGTGGAATATTCCAAGAATGCATTTATTCATTTCTTAGTAATGTAGCTGATTATAGGGTTTTTCAAAAAGAGTGGCGAGATATACACATTTTAAGTATGAAATATAGCAAGAATGAGAACATAAGACGGGGGTGTCCAAAGTGTGTCCCGGGGGCCATTTAAAACCGGCGACTTGTTATTATTTGCCCCTGGCACATTTTAGAAACACAATCAAACCATTTTTGGCTTTCTGAAACAAATTTACATTATTCCTTATGGGATTTGGTTAGAGCACGTTTTGGTTAGAGTCCGACATTTTTATCAGATTAATGACGCTAAGCAAGGTATGACTGTATTTTCACGTATTTGTAGATTATTACCAACTAAGAGTGAACTTGATGCTTTTTTTAGTGGGGAAAGACACCTTTTGAAGAATACAAATATTTTGGTCGTGAAAAATCTATAAATGTTGGGGGGGGCGTGAATGCAAAATCACTAATGTGGAATATTCCAGAAATGCATTTCGGTCATTACTTAGTAATGTTGCTGATCATAGCTTCATAGGAATTTTCAAAAAGAGTGACAAGTATTTAATAATTAAATATCTCAAGAATTAGGGGTGCCCTAAGTGCACCCCGGGGGCTGTTTGCGTACCGCGACTTGTTTATTATTTGCCTGCGGCAAATTATAGAAACAAATTCAAACCATTTTCTGTTCAAATATTGGCCTTTCTGAAACAGATTTGCTGATTTCCATTTACCCCGTCCGTGGGATTTGGTTAGAGTACGTTTTGGTTAGAGCCGACACATCTTGAACAGATTAATGACGCTAACCAAGGTTTTGCCGTACTTGTAGATGATTACCAACTAAGAGTGAATGTGATGCCTTTTCAGTGGGGAAAAACGCCTTTTGGAGAAATGCAGAAGAAAAAAAATATTGGAGGAGAACATCTTGGAGGGCCGTGAGTGTGGAATCTACAGTGATGCATTTATTTGCTCTTTTAGTCTGAACTCCTGAAATCAAATACCTTTTGCTCGACATTCCATTTTATTTAGACGCCCCTGCGCTTTTCCCATCATGCGTCTTTATCTTTTGCAATTTTGTCTGCACAATGTCAATATGATGCGTTTGCCGGTTTGGGTTTAAAAACCACACACACACACACACACACACACGCACACACAAGGTAAAAAAAGGAAGCACACTCAGCAAGTTTACATGTTTACACTACACGGATGAAAAGAAAGTTTTCTTAGTGTCCTGACCGCTTGGAAGACGAGGAAAAAGAGGAGGAAAGTTGCACCTGTTTGTCTCCTTCGTTTCGGCTCATTCAGCACCCTGCTTGGAGCTCCTCATCCTGGGAGACAGCATCATGACCGCACGGGGGGGGGGGTTGGACCAATCCAAGGGAATATTTCTATTTCAACTAGAGGCTATTTACACACTGGATGTTGTGTATCTCAACTGGAAAACATTAAAAACAAAACATTGTTCAACTCATTCTTTGCCCTTACGTGTGTTTCAAGGGAGGGCCGCAGAGATGGGATTTCAGGCTCTCTGGCTGCTAGGGATGGGTCGTTCATGAACGATTCGTTCATTTTGAACGAGTCTTAAATGTGACTCGGGAAGAAGGAATCGTCTCGGGGAGTGACTTGTTCAGCCGCGCGTTTGCGTAACATCCTCTCTGTTCTGTAGTGGAATCAGTTCACCTGTTTAGAGTCTTCGGGTTTGAGTCCTCGTTGTTATACTTGTGACGTCAACACGGGTGGGGTGGGGCTATGCTGGAGCCCACTCCGTAAAAATAATAGACTGTCACAAGTCCCAAAGCTTTTGCATGCTTATGTTGTTTGTTGTCCTTGAAAGCACCATTGTGGGTGTGCTAACTTTGTCCCACGCTGCACAGATTACCCGCGCTCGGATAAGCGGAATATAATGTTGGACCCAAGGGCGGCGCTTCGGGGGGGAGGTTGGGAGGGTGACCCCCCCCACCCCCGGCCCGTGCCCACAAGAGGCCAAGATAGGAGGTGGGGCTTTTAAAGCGACGCTATCATGAGCTTTATCGTTTGGGTTCAAAGGGACCGGTCCTTTGCCCCGCCAGCGGTTGGACCCCCGGGCCCCGGGCGAGAGATTTGCGGCAACAAAACTTACTTATGGTTCAAAGTACATTTTCTAAGATGTGCACATCACATAATCTATATGACAATATTGCTAGCTTTTTTAAATGACATATATTTTTCAATCAGCATGATTCTGGCCCCATTTTGATGTTTCAAATTCCTTCTCTGGGCCTCCTGAAATTTTACCGCAATAAACTCTAATTAAGCCCCTTGGGCTGGAAAACCTCCTGACTTGTGGGCGACGTATCCTCCATTCGTCTTCTTTTTTGTCTATCCGCCAGCACAGTCATCAGAAATAAGATTCCATTGTTCACATGACTGATGCCTCCCGAACTGGCGTCATTTCTCTCCTGAGCTCAACCCAATTAACCCAGCACAGCATCAGGGGCTCCTGCTGCAGTACCGCGTCTTCGCCGCTGGGTGGCAATGTTTCGCCGCTATCTGCTTTCCACCGGTGCGCGTCCGAAAGGAGACTTCAGGACATTTCATATTTCAGAAGAGGGAAACATTCGGTGAAAACTCAACGAGCACGTTTAATTGAAAGTCTCCGACCAACGCAGCATTGCTGTCCAAATGCAAACTGTACACTAGATTTTTTTAAATGCCGCAGGATTTGCCAAATAAATACAAATATGCAGGAGTCACACCATCATGACGTTGGAAAAATAAAAATTTTTATGAAATATGAACGTCAATATCATCATGAAATATTCACACTAGTGAAGCCGGGTTTTTTTTCTTTTATTGGCCCGCAAGAACGCTTAAAACACAGCATATGAAAAAACAGCAATGATTTAATTGAATGTATGAATAAATAAATAACTATATAATGTAACATGAAACATTTATTTGCTTTTACTTGACAAGAATGACACTATTCTATATAAGGTCAAAATGCTGTGTTATGAGAAAAAAGCTGCCTTTTAACTAGAACAATTAGCAAACAAATAGCATTGTGTTGAAATGTTAAAGGGAAATTATACCTTTTCTTTTGTTTTTAGTTACAAGAAACAAATAAAACTAAATAAAGTGATACTTTTTGGTAAATTAGTTGGGGAGAAAATATCATGAGAAGAGACGTGTATTATTACGCAACAATACTATTGAGGAAATATTTGCAATATTTAAAAAGAAAAAAGGAAAAACGTGCTTGAGGATGCACAAATGTCATTGTGATTATTTTTTTAGTGTAAAAACAACATTTGCTGTGTCTGAGGGTCCAAAATGCCATTGGGATGAAATGTGGTGCATCAGCCTGCATGCCAGTAGGAAGAGTAGGCAGGAGCGACGACCCTTCACTGGCCTAATAAGTCATTTGGAGTGACTTTGGAGTGCACGAGCATAATCATACTCATAATCATACTCTCAGTGTGGCCTTCCTGGAACTTGGGACTTGGGACTCGACCTTTCACTTTCAGTTGCTTCTCACCGCAGAGCTTTGAAAATACCTGCTCTTCTATCACGTGCAGGTTTCTAACCAAAAGGTCAAAGATCAACATTTACGGCACTTCATGGCTTTTTGCAGTGAACCAACATCTCATATTTCACAGGAATATTAGCACACACAATAGGTTGGGGAACGTTTTACTGTTAAACCAAATAATGGCATTTAAACTGGCATGCAGTAACAGTTATCATCCACACGGGGGCAGTGCTGCTTCGTTTTTATGGCAAGTTTCTTCCAAGCCTAATTTTGCCTAATGAAACATTATTTTTGTGTTGTTGGTTTCTCATAATATTACAACTTTTAATAAACAAAAAGATTTAAAAAAATTATTTAACATTGCAACTCTATACTACTAAAAGGACATTATTTTTTTCTGATAATAGAAGTTATTGTCGTGAAATTGCAGCATTTGTTCTTGTTACAATACTTTTTTGTTTTATAACAAAAAATTATAAATAATATTTATTTTTATTCTTTTTATAACTTTATTCATGTAAAATTATTGCTGTTTTTTTTAATGTTCTTTTCGTGACACTTTATTCCCATAATATTTTCGCTTTATTCCCATGACATTATAACTTTGGCCACAACTTTTCCACCTAAATTTTCTAAACAATTACTGCTTTTTTTTGTTTGGTTTGTCATACAATAACGACTTTTTAAAAAAACCATATTTATGCTACAAAAATAGTGTTTTCCTTATAATTACATTATTCATTTTCTACAGCGCTTATCCTCATTAGAGTCGTGGACGTGCTGGAGCCTATCCCAGCTGGCAGTGGGCGGGAGGCGGGTGCACCCCGGACTGGTCGCCAGCCAATCGCAGGGCAGACAACCAAGCATTCACACTCTAAGGGACAATTTAGAGCGGCCAATGAAGCTAACATGCATGTTTTTGGAATGTGGGAGGAAAACGGAGTACCCGGAGAAAACCCACACACGCACGGGGAGAACTTGCAAACTCCACACAGAGATGCCCAACTGAGATTCGAACCCTGAACCCCCTGACTGTGAGGCCGACATGCTACCCATTCAGCGGATGTTACATTATATCCTGTAAAATTTAAATTATATTGCAACTTTTTTCCTCTTTATGTTCTGACATTTTTCATGTAAAATGACTGCAGATTTTTCAGTTTTTGTCGCTGTGGTTTTTTTTTTGTTTTGTTTTGTTTTTAGAATGTGAGGCAAGCACCTTTTGGGCACCCCTGCTTCAGCTGCTGTGAAAAGTACAAATATTAACAAATAGGATTCATGAATATGATTATGAATGATATCAATGGATATATGATTAGGCTTCAGACGCATCCATGTATGAATGTATGTTTTCCTCATATTACAAGCTATATTGCAATCATCAACATCCAAACTGAGTCTAATCATAACAATTTCATTTGCATTTATGAACAAAGCCGTCACTTTGTGTATGATTACATACCTATTTCTATATTTCAGCTGTTGCAGTTGCAGAGTCGTTGCTTCCAGTAAGCCAGCAGGGGGCAACATTTGACAAATACCTTGCTGCTGCACCATAGATTGCCGATTGGTCCAAATAGTCACATGGGTTCAGGTACTAACCAATAGGTATTGAGGTGATCGGGGGCTGTTGCTATGGCACTTTCGGAGGCGGCTGAAGCGGTTAGCTTCGACCACTTCACGCTGGATTTGGTCGTTTTTTTGCTACGTTGTGACACTCTCATACGCCCAGTTTGCTTTAATCCTTCAGGTGGGTGAAATGACAACGAGGGCGATAGGTGGTGGCTTTACACATTAGCCACCGTGCTAACCCCCCCCCCCCCCGTGGTTCGCGCGCGCACCACGACGAGGACAAATGGCTAATATTAGCTGTAGCTGTATGATCAGATGTGTAAAGCAAATAGAAAAACGTGGGGGGGGGTCTTTAGATGTGGAATGCGTAAAATAGCCATTATAGCTTCGCTCCAACTCTCGAGCACACACGCGCGCGCACACACACACACACACACACAAACAGTCAAAATTAAAGAGCCCCTCCACGCCCCGCCTCTTTTTTTCCCCTGCAAAACCTGCTGGATCACCAATTCTGTCCTCTGATTGGCTCGTTCCCCGTGATTGGCAGCGTGTTTCCCCGCCCCGCCGGTCCTGCGAGCGAGGTCGAGGCTGAGCCAGTGGAGTGGAAACAGGAAGAGGAGTAGCGGGGGAAGAAACGCGACGGTGGAGAGGATCGGGTGAGACGAGGTGGCGAGGAGTGAAAGGGAGGAAAAGGGGAACAGAGGGGGTGTGTGGAACCACAAGAAGGAAGCCAAATAAGAGGTAAAAGTCGACTGTCGACCGGCAACTTGACGTTCTCGCTGCGCCTTTGCCTCCGTAAGGACACCGCTTGCATTGTGCACCGCAGCAGGCCCTCCGACACAGAAATGTACACAAATCTGCTTGTCCTCGACCCCGCTTGCGTTCGTTCACGTCCTCCTACTCTGTGTGGTGTGCCTGTCATTGTTCTGGCCGATACTGCAGTGTGTGTGTGCGTGCGTGCACACTGTGGTGCACGTTCAACACACACATGCAATTCTCATGTGCAGGCTCAAGAGCAGGGAATCTTAAGGAAGATGGTGGTTGGTTGGGGTGTAACTACTGGAACTGTTGAATAGTGTGTGTGTGTGTGTGTGTGTGTGTGTGTGTGTGTGTGTGTGTGTGCCGGAGTGTGAACACGTGCTGTTTGCTAAGAATAGCTTGATTGTGAGTTCAGCATACAATGCACTTTGCTACACTGGTGTTCTGTGCAGTTATTTGTTTGGCATCTGTCAGTATTCTAGTAACTGATGCACAGCAGATGTGTGTGTGATGTAGGAGGATGAAAATAATCAATGCCTTCAGCCGATCAAGTGGCAACCGGATCTGCATCTTGAGTCACCTTGCATGACGTCTGTGCACACAAACACGTGCACATGCATCCTGCCATGAGCACATGAACCCGTGTCATTGCATGCTTTGCATAAGGCCGTGTTGGCAGAGGACACCCCTCTTTTTCGCTCTTGACCTTGCTTTGGTACATTCCAGTACCCCTCGGAGAGACGTGCTTTATGGAGCAAACACCGGGAGAGGCTGCCATTATAGAAGGGGGTACAGCAGAAGGAAGCAAGCCTGCAGGTTATTTTTAGAAATACCATTGATATTGGGCTCTGTACATTCCCTTAGCAGCCATGTTTTGTTTTTTGAGCAGCACGCAATACAATCATACACTGTGCGTGATATCTGGGGCAGGCTGTCTGAATCGTCCGTGTCGGTGCTGACTGTTGCAGCTTCACGCGTTCTCTCCATCTGTTCTCCTTGTGTTAGCGAGCCCGGAAGTCACCGGAGACAGTTCCTGTCTGGTGCAGCCCATCCTTCCTTTTATGGTATCGGATTGGACCTACACACACAAACACACACACAGAGTCTGCACATCTGCGGCGCTTCACTGTAACAAGTGAGCAAAAATACACTTCCATCCAAAAGAGATGAAGAAAGAACACTCACTATACGTCTACATCGCTCCTCGCTCTCTTGTCAAAATCACACACTAGCTTCAGGCCTTACAACCAACTCCAGGCTAAATGATCATTGGTTGCCAGGGATACAGGCACACATTGTGCGGGGCGGTGTGCGGGGGGCGCGGAATAGTGAAAAAGAAGCGGTTGGTTTGCCGGTATCAGGAAAGAAAATGATGACGGTTGAATGACATCAGAAGCGTATCCAAGCCTGTCAAAGGCTATCCTCGCTCCTTTGTTTGGAGAGTGTCACAAATGTAGCAATGCATTGTGGGATGCATGTGCAGCAGAGGAGATAGATCAGGATCAAGCACACACCGATACATAAAGTCAGAGGTGTTTCCTCACCCCCTATCCACTCTTATGTGTGTTTTGCTAGACGGTGGCGAGCGAGCATGTCTATTTAAAGGGAGACTACTTTGCTATTTTGGATTGACTGGCACAGAGAGAGAGATCCTCCCTACTTTTTCACTCATTTTTCACTGGAAGGTAAGCCTGCACACACACACACACACACACACACACGCATGTACATGTAATAAAGTGCAGCCACTTGTTAGGCTGTCCTGCAGTGACATCGAGATGGTTTCCTTGGTACTGACAGTAGCAGATCGTGCGTGAATACACTGTAACAAGCAAACAGAGGCCACTTGTCCTCCTTTTATAGGCTGCAATGCCTCGTGTTGTTGTGTGAAGGGGTATTCTACTCTACGCCAAATGTTTCTCTAAACTTAAACCCCCCGCCGCCCCCACCTCCTTGCACGTGACGTCATGTGGGCCTCCGAGCTAAATTCCAGATGTGTGGAGTTAACCCAAAACACATGGGTTTAAAATCGGGCGCACACACACAAAGCTGGTGTGTTGAGTCGATCGCAAGCTGACGGGCATGTTTGTAACTGGAGTTTGCATTCCGCAAGCACGTGTGTACGTCTGCAGTCTGCGTGGTGTTTATCCAGCAACTCCAAGAGTTGAGGGTAGTACAACCATTTGTCGCGGTTTCACGGATTTTCAAAAATCCAGTAATCGTTTCTTGTTTATAGCGGCTAACGGGTTCCAGACCCGACTGCGATTTAGGATTAAATGTTAATAAATCAAACATTTTTGTAGTTAGAGCATAGAAAACCTTGTTTTTAACATTATCAGAGCCCTGCAGACATGAAGCAACACCCCTATAGTCACATTTCAGTTAATCTTTGTTTACATCACATTGCAACTCTAGCTAGCCAGCTAACCAGTTAGCCTTAAAATGTATTTATTCTATAAACTGAGGGGGCTAGTTGGAATTGTTTCACATGAAGTTGTATGACATCTCAATCAGCAGTGTAGTGCATCAACAGTCCGTCCTGCGAGCCAAATTCTGGTTGGATTTCGGTGATAAGGAACAGAGCGGATGAAAGCCGCTGTGTAACACAAACACATAATGAACAAGCGGTAGTGATACAACAGGAGAGAAAGTAACGGCGAGCAATTTTGAACAACTTCATGTAAAAAAATCGGAAATATTTTTTGATGAAGCCAAACTCTTACCACTTCCACATGGAAATGGGAGGCAAACTTTTACACTATTGTGTGTAACATGCCATGGCCTACTTCATGACTTCATGCAGTTAAGTTATTGTCATGTAAGTAAACCTAGTGACCACAATACTATGTTTTGACTGATAGTAAACCATAGTCTACCATGAAACAGCGTTCATCAATTGATTAATTCGTTTATGAAAAAACACATTGTAGTGAGGGAGCAGTTTACAATAAATGTCACACACGCAGGTGCTCCCGTACTTTCTTTATCCTGAAGGGGTGGGGGAATGTGCTTGTCACTGCCACCCTTCCATAAAGAGGAAAGCCAGCATTTTTCTTTTTTTGACAGGAGCAGCACCAGCTAAAGAGCAGCAAGTCAGATGCATTAAATCAAATGCTTAATATTTGTATGCTCTCCTGAATGAATGAATTTGACTGCCAAGGCGAAAGATTATATAACCATGCTGATATCAAAGGTGATCACTTTTACAACAAAGCATCAGAGCTTTTGCTAAAATAAATAAATACACATTGATATAAAATACAAATACATGCAAGTAATAATTATTTTTAATAACATTTTTAACAAAAGGGAATTATGTTGTTATGCTTAGTCTGTATTAGCAGCCTGTATTAACATAAAAAAAACCCTCCAAAGGAGTCAGTGCCTCCCCAGCTTCTGTGCAATAAGCAAGTTCAAATAAGGTCAAACTGATCAAGCATAATTGAATGAAGGAGGATTAGACAGTAAGCAGGCATGTTTACTCAGCACGCCGCAGCTTTCATTTCATCTAGCAAGCACTCCAAGCAAAACGACACAGAGTCACACTTAATCACACAAGCACGGTAGTACGTAGCTACTGTGCCCTCGTTCCTCTACAGGAATAAATCGAAATGAGCGTCTTTCCGTGGCCTAAAGCCAAAGCAGTAAAACGCGTCTGGCTTTCAGTTGCTGTAGCAACTGGGTAGAAATTGACTCCTGAAGAGCTTGCTCCGTTAGCTCATTCAGCACACAGTGAGGTTTTTACATCACGGCGGCGCAGCGAGTAAGAAAACTATAAGCCATGGAAAAACTTTTACTGCCAAAGGAAGTGCTGCACAACCGCTTGGTATGAAAGCGTGTAGTACGTGAGCGACCGCAACTGGGACGGCTGTGGTCTTATCGGTAAATCTTTTTCAAGTTGGCAGCAACTATACATTTTGGGTTGGAGATGCAAACTCCTACACCTTAGGTTTAAACATTTATCACATGCAAAATCAATAAGTCAACTGGGATCTTAAAAACCAAAGGAGGTTAAGTTTCATCCAGATCTTTCATTTCTTCTTCATCCAATTGTAATAAGATCCTGCACAAGAAATGCACAACCAACCATAACTATGCTTAAAAAATAATCATTTAAATTAAATTAATTAAATTAAGAAAGGTATGAGGTAAATAAGGTATGAGAGATATATAAGTTTTAAGCCAAAAAAATCTAATTAATAAGGTAGGACAGAAATCTATATGTAAATTAAAAAAAAAAAAAAAAAACGGAACAAGCCTTTTTAAATAATGTATGACATATTTTTCTCCCCAGGTGGTGATGTTATAACCATTTTGACAATATTAAAAAACTAAGTACAAAAATTCTTAATGGTATGACAGAACTGATTTTTAAAATGAAAAAATTGAATTAAATAATATGACAGAAATATTTTTGTCCACCCATTAGTGTGCAGAGATTATAAAAATATGCACGAAGCATTTCAAAGCATAAAAATGACTAAACGAAATGAAGCCAGTCAAAAAAGGCATGGAAAAACACATTGCGGTATGTAGTGTTCTGCACTGGTCACTAGGTGTCAGTATTGTTCCACTGATGTGAAAACAACTGTCCATAGATTAGCTTATGAACCTGTGTTGTGTCTTATTTTCTCTTATTACGTCCGCTACATACAGTGGAACCTCGGTTAGAGTGCTTTTCGTTGAACATTCAAAATTTGGCCTTGGTTTGCGTACATTTTTTTAGTTAACATACAATGGGAGGCAAAAAGAGGATTTTATAGCTTGCCATGCAGCAAACAAATGTTTATACATGAGGAACGAAAGGGAGAGATCTAAGGTTGCTTTTATCTTTACTGAAGGCGTGGCAGCCAGATCAACACTTTCAATAACCACCTCCCTGTTTTCCCATGAGCTGTTTCTCGGAGTCAGTAGTGTTTCTCAGCTCCCTCACAGGGAGAAACACTCATGGCAAAACAGGAAGGTGGTGTCAACGAGGACGGTGTGAATCTCACTTCCACATCGTGTCTTCTAATGAAGATCAAATTAACCTTCAATGTTCATTTCTTCATTTATATGCATTTGGAATTGTTTTCTGCGTGGGAATCTTTAACTGTAAAACCATAAAAACCAGTATTGTGCTAAAATTGATTGGATTAGTTATATTCTTTCCTATGGCCCAAATGGCTCTCCCTTAGAGGAAAGGTGAGAAGCTTTGTCATCCAGATCTCATGACAGATGAGGTGCCTCAGGCATCTGGTTAGGAAAGACCCAGGACATGTTGGAGAGACTATGTCTCTCCAACATGTCCTGGGAACGCCTCAGGAGGAGCTGGACAAAGTAGTAGAAGATGGATGGCTATTTCTAAAATAGAAAAAATAGATCTGTTTCTAGTGGGAAGATTAATGTCAGGCTGATCGATGTCACGCTAAGCACCAATCAGAACGAGTCGAGTTTCAAAATGTATGCCACATTTGGGAGAGGCTTTTAAACTAGTATGGTTGGCTCCTTTTTTCCTTGGCGGCATGAAGTAATGTGAATGAGGCGATGCTTAATTGTGACGTTTCTCATCAGGCTGATGTTGGGTTTTTTTTCTTTAATGCAATGAGAATGTTTGGAATGCTGTTGGAATACCGTAAGAATATTTAGAATGCAAATGCATATTTAAAGTGCAGTTAGAATGCCTTTCAAACGCCTTTTCATATTTTTCCACTTCGATATGCACCTCAAAAGTTTTGAGTGTGACTAGGGTAAAACCAAGGTTCCACTGTATGAGTGTAAAACTGACTATAGGGGTGTTTTTTCATGTCTAGCGAGCTCTAATAATGTTAAAAACCAGTGTTGAGAAGGTTGTAAACAAGATTTCTATGTCTTATTTTCTCTTATGTCTACTATATTGCGTAATAAGAATGTAAAGGAGTGTATAGGGGTGTTCTTTCATGTCTAGAGAGCTCTAGATATGTTCATGTTAAAAAACAATATTTTGAAAGCTGTAAACAAGATTTCTACATCTTGTGACTGATTTTCTCTTATTATGTTTACTATATTGGATCATAAGAGCATAAATGTGACTATAGGGGTGTTATTTCATGTCTACATGGCTCTAATAATGTTAAAAACCCATACTGTATCTAGAAGCCTGAAAACACGATTTCTACATCTTGTGTCGGATTTTATCTTAATATGTTTACTATTTAGGGTAATAAGAGCATAAATGTGACTATAGGGGTGTTATTTCATGTCTACATGGCTCTAATAATGTTAAAAACCCACATTTAGAAAGTTTGGTACGCTCTAAATATTGCATTTATGAAAACTGACTCATATATGGCTGAAAGTCATTTAACGCGATATGACCAGGAACCAATTGACCGCAGTAAAGGAGGTATTACTGAAGATCGTAAACAACGAAAATATTTCATTTATCACAGAAGCAATGGCCGGCGATAAACGAGGGATGACTGTACCGTTTGAAAGACGCATGATTTCATTTTCTATGATTTTCGCCTTCTTCACACTTTTCCAAGAATCAGCTGCACTTTGTGGTAACTCGGCGAAATATTCAAAGTATTTAGAGATGAATATTGTGTAAAAATATAACAAAGAGAGTAAATATGTCCTCTTTATTTTTTTCATACCCTAACACCGTAAAGACTGATCCCCCCCGCCGCCCTCTTCTCTTTTTTGTTTTGTCAAAGAAAGCACTTTGTTACGTTGCAGGACGGCGTTAGGCCACGAAGACTGCCTGACACCTACCTTCTCACCTCCTCCGTTGCTCTCCTCTCAAGCAAGCGGGAGAATGAGATGTATTTATGAGGGTGAGAACGCCTTGTAACATGCATTTCACGTCACTAGCCCCAACAACGGAACGCTTGTGCAGAAAACCCAGCGACATTTGGACTGGACTGCTTGAGGGACGTGATGGTGAATTAGCTTTGCTAAAGGAAAAAAAATCTTTAACGTCAGACATTACTCGTAGAGTGGCTTGCGCTCGCTGTAAATGTTCTGCATCCTGTGTGTCGAGGATTCCAAACCCCCGAGGAAGTCAGACTACCGTTCCTTGCGGGACTCCAGAGGACAGCGCACACAAAAAACTAAAGACACGAAAAAAAATAAGACACGGACAAAACTGTACATTTTTTTAAGTGTAAGAGAAGAAACTGGAATTTGTAAATATTATTTGTCGTTTTGTTTTGAGTGACTGGCCAGATTTTTCTGTTTTGTGACAACGGGTGCAAAGTTTGGAGGACTTTCATGAGTTTAGCTTTTCTTTGGAGCAAATTCTTAAGGGTTACGGGCTCATGAATGCATCCCCGTGAGTGAGAATGTCTTTCAAAAGTGCATTTATTTCAGCAGTTCAATTCCAAAATTGCCATAAAATGGGGATTTTTTACACTCCATCTCCTCCGAACCTCTTGAACGTCTTGACCTTGACCTTCGTTGGCGATTTTGCAGTAACATTTCCGGTAAGAGTAAGGAGATAAACACATTTGTGGCATAAAATCACCACTAATGAGTGAAAAGGTAAGACGCTAGTGTCCAAAACAGCAAACATTTTGGCTTTCTGGAACGGATTGATTGGAACATTAACATTATTTCTTATGGGATTTGGTTAGAGTACATTTTGGTTAGAGTCGGACCTTCTTTAACGGATTAATGATGCTAACAAAAGTTTCACTGTAATGTGAATTTATAGGATTTTTTTTAAAGAGTGACGAGATATACCAAGTATTAAAAAATATTAAATTAAAAAGGGTGTCCAAAATGTCCCGCAAATGGTTTATTATTATTATTACGACATTGTAGAAACACAATCAAACCATTTTGTCTTACTTTTTTCTTTATTGGATTTACATGCTTTCTTATGGGATTTGGTTAAAGTATGTTTTGGTTAGAGTCGAACCATCTGGAAGGGATTAATGATGCTAACCAAGGTTTCACCATATTTTCACGTAATTTTAGATTATTATCAACTAAAAGTGAAAAAATGCCTTTTTTGTAAAATTATGTAGAAACATTTTTGATTTTTGGAATTTTTTTCAACAAAAATCTGCAACTTGGGGGGCTGTTAATATTGGGGTTAGGGGTTAGGGTTGGGCGACAATGTGCAGGGATGTAGTGTACACACAGTGGAATATTCCAAGAATGCATTTATTCATTTCTTAGTAATGTAGCTGATTATAGGGTTTTTCAAAAAGAGTGGCGAGATATACACATTTTAAGTATGAAATATAGCAAGAATGAGAACATAAGACGGGGGTGTCCAAAGTGTGTCCCGGGGGCCATTTAAAACCGGCGACTTGTTATTATTTGCCCCTGGCACATTTTAGAAACACAATCAAACCATTTTTGGCTTTCTGAAACAAATTTACATTATTCCTTATGGGATTTGGTTAGAGCACGTTTTGGTTAGAGTCCGACATTTTTATCAGATTAATGACGCTAAGCAAGGTATGACTGTATTTTCACGTATTTGTAGATTATTACCAACTAAGAGTGAACTTGATGCTTTTTTTAGTGGGGAAAGACACCTTTTGAAGAATACAAATATTTTGGTCGTGAAAAATCTATAAATGTTGGGGGGGGCGTGAATGCAAAATCACTAATGTGGAATATTCCAGAAATGCATTTCGGTCATTACTTAGTAATGTTGCTGATCATAGCTTCATAGGAATTTTCAAAAAGAGTGACAAGTATTTAATAATTAAATATCTCAAGAATTAGGGGTGCCCTAAGTGCACCCCGGGGGCTGTTTGCGTACCGCGACTTGTTTATTATTTGCCTGCGGCAAATTATAGAAACAAATTCAAACCATTTTCTGTTCAAATATTGGCCTTTCTGAAACAGATTTGCTGATTTCCATTTACCCCGTCCGTGGGATTTGGTTAGAGTACGTTTTGGTTAGAGCCGACACATCTTGAACAGATTAATGACGCTAACCAAGGTTTTGCCGTACTTGTAGATGATTACCAACTAAGAGTGAATGTGATGCCTTTTCAGTGGGGAAAAACGCCTTTTGGAGAAATGCAGAAGAAAAAAAATATTGGAGGAGAACATCTTGGAGGGCCGTGAGTGTGGAATCTACAGTGATGCATTTATTTGCTCTTTTAGTCTGAACTCCTGAAATCAAATACCTTTTGCTCGACATTCCATTTTATTTAGACGCCCCTGCGCTTTTCCCATCATGCGTCTTTATCTTTTGCAATTTTGTCTGCACAATGTCAATATGATGCGTTTGCCGGTTTGGGTTTAAAAACCACACACACACACACACACACACACGCACACACAAGGTAAAAAAAGGAAGCACACTCAGCAAGTTTACATGTTTACACTACACGGATGAAAAGAAAGTTTTCTTAGTGTCCTGACCGCTTGGAAGACGAGGAAAAAGAGGAGGAAAGTTGCACCTGTTTGTCTCCTTCGTTTCGGCTCATTCAGCACCCTGCTTGGAGCTCCTCATCCTGGGAGACAGCATCATGACCGCACGGGGGGGGGGGTTGGACCAATCCAAGGGAATATTTCTATTTCAACTAGAGGCTATTTACACACTGGATGTTGTGTATCTCAACTGGAAAACATTAAAAACAAAACATTGTTCAACTCATTCTTTGCCCTTACGTGTGTTTCAAGGGAGGGCCGCAGAGATGGGATTTCAGGCTCTCTGGCTGCTAGGGATGGGTCGTTCATGAACGATTCGTTCATTTTGAACGAGTCTTAAATGTGACTCGGGAAGAAGGAATCGTCTCGGGGAGTGACTTGTTCAGCCGCGCGTTTGCGTAACATCCTCTCTGTTCTGTAGTGGAATCAGTTCACCTGTTTAGAGTCTTCGGGTTTGAGTCCTCGTTGTTATACTTGTGACGTCAACACGGGTGGGGTGGGGCTATGCTGGAGCCCACTCCGTAAAAATAATAGACTGTCACAAGTCCCAAAGCTTTTGCATGCTTATGTTGTTTGTTGTCCTTGAAAGCACCATTGTGGGTGTGCTAACTTTGTCCCACGCTGCACAGATTACCCGCGCTCGGATAAGCGGAATATAATGTTGGACCCAAGGGCGGCGCTTCGGGGGGGAGGTTGGGAGGGTGACCCCCCCCACCCCCGGCCCGTGCCCACAAGAGGCCAAGATAGGAGGTGGGGCTTTTAAAGCGACGCTATCATGAGCTTTATCGTTTGGGTTCAAAGGGACCGGTCCTTTGCCCCGCCAGCGGTTGGACCCCCGGGCCCCGGGCGAGAGATTTGCGGCAACAAAACTTACTTATGGTTCAAAGTACATTTTCTAAGATGTGCACATCACATAATCTATATGACAATATTGCTAGCTTTTTTAAATGACATATATTTTTCAATCAGCATGATTCTGGCCCCATTTTGATGTTTCAAATTCCTTCTCTGGGCCTCCTGAAATTTTACCGCAATAAACTCTAATTAAGCCCCTTGGGCTGGAAAACCTCCTGACTTGTGGGCGACGTATCCTCCATTCGTCTTCTTTTTTGTCTATCCGCCAGCACAGTCATCAGAAATAAGATTCCATTGTTCACATGACTGATGCCTCCCGAACTGGCGTCATTTCTCTCCTGAGCTCAACCCAATTAACCCAGCACAGCATCAGGGGCTCCTGCTGCAGTACCGCGTCTTCGCCGCTGGGTGGCAATGTTTCGCCGCTATCTGCTTTCCACCGGTGCGCGTCCGAAAGGAGACTTCAGGACATTTCATATTTCAGAAGAGGGAAACATTCGGTGAAAACTCAACGAGCACGTTTAATTGAAAGTCTCCGACCAACGCAGCATTGCTGTCCAAATGCAAACTGTACACTAGATTTTTTTAAATGCCGCAGGATTTGCCAAATAAATACAAATATGCAGGAGTCACACCATCATGACGTTGGAAAAATAAAAATTTTTATGAAATATGAACGTCAATATCATCATGAAATATTCACACTAGTGAAGCCGGGTTTTTTTTCTTTTATTGGCCCGCAAGAACGCTTAAAACACAGCATATGAAAAAACAGCAATGATTTAATTGAATGTATGAATAAATAAATAACTATATAATGTAACATGAAACATTTATTTGCTTTTACTTGACAAGAATGACACTATTCTATATAAGGTCAAAATGCTGTGTTATGAGAAAAAAGCTGCCTTTTAACTAGAACAATTAGCAAACAAATAGCATTGTGTTGAAATGTTAAAGGGAAATTATACCTTTTCTTTTGTTTTTAGTTACAAGAAACAAATAAAACTAAATAAAGTGATACTTTTTGGTAAATTAGTTGGGGAGAAAATATCATGAGAAGAGACGTGTATTATTACGCAACAATACTATTGAGGAAATATTTGCAATATTTAAAAAGAAAAAAGGAAAAACGTGCTTGAGGATGCACAAATGTCATTGTGATTATTTTTTTAGTGTAAAAACAACATTTGCTGTGTCTGAGGGTCCAAAATGCCATTGGGATGAAATGTGGTGCATCAGCCTGCATGCCAGTAGGAAGAGTAGGCAGGAGCGACGACCCTTCACTGGCCTAATAAGTCATTTGGAGTGACTTTGGAGTGCACGAGCATAATCATACTCATAATCATACTCTCAGTGTGGCCTTCCTGGAACTTGGGACTTGGGACTCGACCTTTCACTTTCAGTTGCTTCTCACCGCAGAGCTTTGAAAATACCTGCTCTTCTATCACGTGCAGGTTTCTAACCAAAAGGTCAAAGATCAACATTTACGGCACTTCATGGCTTTTTGCAGTGAACCAACATCTCATATTTCACAGGAATATTAGCACACACAATAGGTTGGGGAACGTTTTACTGTTAAACCAAATAATGGCATTTAAACTGGCATGCAGTAACAGTTATCATCCACACGGGGGCAGTGCTGCTTCGTTTTTATGGCAAGTTTCTTCCAAGCCTAATTTTGCCTAATGAAACATTATTTTTGTGTTGTTGGTTTCTCATAATATTACAACTTTTAATAAACAAAAAGATTTAAAAAAATTATTTAACATTGCAACTCTATACTACTAAAAGGACATTATTTTTTTCTGATAATAGAAGTTATTGTCGTGAAATTGCAGCATTTGTTCTTGTTACAATACTTTTTTGTTTTATAACAAAAAATTATAAATAATATTTATTTTTATTCTTTTTATAACTTTATTCATGTAAAATTATTGCTGTTTTTTTTAATGTTCTTTTCGTGACACTTTATTCCCATAATATTTTCGCTTTATTCCCATGACATTATAACTTTGGCCACAACTTTTCCACCTAAATTTTCTAAACAATTACTGCTTTTTTTTGTTTGGTTTGTCATACAATAACGACTTTTTAAAAAAACCATATTTATGCTACAAAAATAGTGTTTTCCTTATAATTACATTATTCATTTTCTACAGCGCTTATCCTCATTAGAGTCGTGGACGTGCTGGAGCCTATCCCAGCTGGCAGTGGGCGGGAGGCGGGTGCACCCCGGACTGGTCGCCAGCCAATCGCAGGGCAGACAACCAAGCATTCACACTCTAAGGGACAATTTAGAGCGGCCAATGAAGCTAACATGCATGTTTTTGGAATGTGGGAGGAAAACGGAGTACCCGGAGAAAACCCACACACGCACGGGGAGAACTTGCAAACTCCACACAGAGATGCCCAACTGAGATTCGAACCCTGAACCCCCTGACTGTGAGGCCGACATGCTACCCATTCAGCGGATGTTACATTATATCCTGTAAAATTTAAATTATATTGCAACTTTTTTCCTCTTTATGTTCTGACATTTTTCATGTAAAATGACTGCAGATTTTTCAGTTTTTGTCGCTGTGGTTTTTTTTTTGTTTTGTTTTGTTTTTAGAATGTGAGGCAAGCACCTTTTGGGCACCCCTGCTTCAGCTGCTGTGAAAAGTACAAATATTAACAAATAGGATTCATGAATATGATTATGAATGATATCAATGGATATATGATTAGGCTTCAGACGCATCCATGTATGAATGTATGTTTTCCTCATATTACAAGCTATATTGCAATCATCAACATCCAAACTGAGTCTAATCATAACAATTTCATTTGCATTTATGAACAAAGCCGTCACTTTGTGTATGATTACATACCTATTTCTATATTTCAGCTGTTGCAGTTGCAGAGTCGTTGCTTCCAGTAAGCCAGCAGGGGGCAACATTTGACAAATACCTTGCTGCTGCACCATAGATTGCCGATTGGTCCAAATAGTCACATGGGTTCAGGTACTAACCAATAGGTATTGAGGTGATCGGGGGCTGTTGCTATGGCACTTTCGGAGGCGGCTGAAGCGGTTAGCTTCGACCACTTCACGCTGGATTTGGTCGTTTTTTTGCTACGTTGTGACACTCTCATACGCCCAGTTTGCTTTAATCCTTCAGGTGGGTGAAATGACAACGAGGGCGATAGGTGGTGGCTTTACACATTAGCCACCGTGCTAACCCCCCCCCCCCCCGTGGTTCGCGCGCGCACCACGACGAGGACAAATGGCTAATATTAGCTGTAGCTGTATGATCAGATGTGTAAAGCAAATAGAAAAACGTGGGGGGGGGTCTTTAGATGTGGAATGCGTAAAATAGCCATTATAGCTTCGCTCCAACTCTCGAGCACACACGCGCGCGCACACACACACACACACACACAAACAGTCAAAATTAAAGAGCCCCTCCACGCCCCGCCTCTTTTTTTCCCCTGCAAAACCTGCTGGATCACCAATTCTGTCCTCTGATTGGCTCGTTCCCCGTGATTGGCAGCGTGTTTCCCCGCCCCGCCGGTCCTGCGAGCGAGGTCGAGGCTGAGCCAGTGGAGTGGAAACAGGAAGAGGAGTAGCGGGGGAAGAAACGCGACGGTGGAGAGGATCGGGTGAGACGAGGTGGCGAGGAGTGAAAGGGAGGAAAAGGGGAACAGAGGGGGTGTGTGGAACCACAAGAAGGAAGCCAAATAAGAGGTAAAAGTCGACTGTCGACCGGCAACTTGACGTTCTCGCTGCGCCTTTGCCTCCGTAAGGACACCGCTTGCATTGTGCACCGCAGCAGGCCCTCCGACACAGAAATGTACACAAATCTGCTTGTCCTCGACCCCGCTTGCGTTCGTTCACGTCCTCCTACTCTGTGTGGTGTGCCTGTCATTGTTCTGGCCGATACTGCAGTGTGTGTGTGCGTGCGTGCACACTGTGGTGCACGTTCAACACACACATGCAATTCTCATGTGCAGGCTCAAGAGCAGGGAATCTTAAGGAAGATGGTGGTTGGTTGGGGTGTAACTACTGGAACTGTTGAATAGTGTGTGTGTGTGTGTGTGTGTGTGTGTGTGTGTGTGTGTGTGTGTGCCGGAGTGTGAACACGTGCTGTTTGCTAAGAATAGCTTGATTGTGAGTTCAGCATACAATGCACTTTGCTACACTGGTGTTCTGTGCAGTTATTTGTTTGGCATCTGTCAGTATTCTAGTAACTGATGCACAGCAGATGTGTGTGTGATGTAGGAGGATGAAAATAATCAATGCCTTCAGCCGATCAAGTGGCAACCGGATCTGCATCTTGAGTCACCTTGCATGACGTCTGTGCACACAAACACGTGCACATGCATCCTGCCATGAGCACATGAACCCGTGTCATTGCATGCTTTGCATAAGGCCGTGTTGGCAGAGGACACCCCTCTTTTTCGCTCTTGACCTTGCTTTGGTACATTCCAGTACCCCTCGGAGAGACGTGCTTTATGGAGCAAACACCGGGAGAGGCTGCCATTATAGAAGGGGGTACAGCAGAAGGAAGCAAGCCTGCAGGTTATTTTTAGAAATACCATTGATATTGGGCTCTGTACATTCCCTTAGCAGCCATGTTTTGTTTTTTG
Source organism: Oostethus manadensis (assembly GCA_024372805.1). Lineage (NCBI taxonomy): Eukaryota > Metazoa > Chordata > Actinopteri > Syngnathiformes > Syngnathidae > Oostethus > Oostethus manadensis. Next base: position 848,342 of record QODF01000173.1, read on the forward strand.
AGCAGCACGCAATACAATCATACACTGTGCGTGATATCTGGGGCAGGCTGTCTGAATCGTCCGTGTCGGTGCTGACTGTTGCAGCTTCACGCGTTCTCTCCATCTGTTCTCCTTGTGTTAGCGAGCCCGGAAGTCACCGGAGACAGTTCCTGTCTGGTGCAGCCCATCCTTCCTTTTATGGTATCGGATTGGACCTACACACACAAACACACACACAGAGTCTGCACATCTGCGGCGCTTCACTGTAACAAGTGAGCAAAAATACACTTCCATCCAAAAGAGATGAAGAAAGAACACTCACTATACGTCTACATCGCTCCTCGCTCTCTTGTCAAAATCACACACTAGCTTCAGGCCTTACAACCAACTCCAGGCTAAATGATCATTGGTTGCCAGGGATACAGGCACACATTGTGCGGGGCGGTGTGCGGGGGGCGCGGAATAGTGAAAAAGAAGCGGTTGGTTTGCCGGTATCAGGAAAGAAAATGATGACGGTTGAATGACATCAGAAGCGTATCCAAGCCTGTCAAAGGCTATCCTCGCTCCTTTGTTTGGAGAGTGTCACAAATGTAGCAATGCATTGTGGGATGCATGTGCAGCAGAGGAGATAGATCAGGATCAAGCACACACCGATACATAAAGTCAGAGGTGTTTCCTCACCCCCTATCCACTCTTATGTGTGTTTTGCTAGACGGTGGCGAGCGAGCATGTCTATTTAAAGGGAGACTGCTTTGCTATTTTGGATTGACTGGCGCAGAGAGAGAGAGATCCTCCCTACTTTTTCACTCATTTTTCACTGGAAGGTAAGCCTGCACACACACACACACACACACACACGCATGTACATGTAATAAAGTGCAGCCACTTGTTAGGCTGTCCTGCAGTGACATCGAGATGGTTTCCTTGGTACTGACAGTAGCAGATCGTGCGTGAATACACTGTAACAAGCAAACAGAGGCCACTTGTCCTCCTTTTATAGGCTGCAATGCCTCGTGTTGTTGTGTGAAGGGGTATTCTACTCTACGCCAAATGTTTCTCTAAACTTAAACCCCCCGCCGCCCCCACCTCCTTGCACGTGACGTCATGTGGGCCTCCGAGCTAAATTCCAGATGTGTGGAGTTAACCCAAAACACATGGGTTTAAAATCGGGCGCACACACACAAAGCTGGTGTGTTGAGTCGATCGCAAGCTGACGGGCATGTTTGTAACTGGAGTTTGCATTCCGCAAGCACGTGTGTACGTCTGCAGTCTGCGTGGTGTTTATCCAGCAACTCCAAGAGTTGAGGGTAGTACAACCATTTGTCGCGGTTTCACGGATTTTCAAAAATCCAGTAATCGTTTCTTGTTTATAGCGGCTAACGGGTTCCAGACCCGACTGCGATTTAGGATTAAATGTTAATAAATCAAACATTTTTGTAGTTAGAGCATAGAAAACCTTGTTTTTAACATTATCAGAGCCCTGCAGACATGAAGCAACACCCCTATAGTCACATTTCAGTTAATCTTTGTTTACATCACATTGCAACTCTAGCTAGCCAGCTAACCAGTTAGCCTTAAAATGTATTTATTCTATAAACTGAGGGGGCTAGTTGGAATTGTTTCACATGAAGTTGTATGACATCTCAATCAGCAGTGTAGTGCATCAACAGTCCGTCCTGCGAGCCAAATTCTGGTTGGATTTCGGTGATAAGGAACAGAGCGGATGAAAGCCGCTGTGTAACACAAACACATAATGAACAAGCGGTAGTGATACAACAGGAGAGAAAGTAACGGCGAGCAATTTTGAACAACTTCATGTAAAAAAATCGGAAATATTTTTTGATGAAGCCAAACTCTTACCACTTCCACATGGAAATGGGAGGCAAACTTTTACACTATTGTGTGTAACATGCCATGGCCTACTTCATGACTTCATGCAGTTAAGTTATTGTCATGTAAGTAAACCTAGTGACCACAATACTATGTTTTGACTGATAGTAAACCATAGTCTACCATGAAACAGCGTTCATCAATTGATTAATTCGTTTATGAAAAAACACATTGTAGTGAGGGAGCAGTTTACAATAAATGTCACACACGCAGGTGCTCCCGTACTTTCTTTATCCTGAAGGGGTGGGGGAATGTGCTTGTCACTGCCACCCTTCCATAAAGAGGAAAGCCAGCATTTTTCTTTTTTTGACAGGAGCAGCACCAGCTAAAGAGCAGCAAGTCAGATGCATTAAATCAAATGCTTAATATTTGTATGCTCTCCTGAATGAATGAATTTGACTGCCAAGGCGAAAGATTATATAACCATGCTGATATCAAAGGTGATCACTTTTACAACAAAGCATCAGAGCTTTTGCTAAAATAAATAAATACACATTGATATAAAATACAAATACATGCAAGTAATAATTATTTTTAATAACATTTTTAACAAAAGGGAATTATGTTGTTATGCTTAGTCTGTATTAGCAGCCTGTATTAACATAAAAAAAACCCTCCAAAGGAGTCAGTGCCTCCCCAGCTTCTGTGCAATAAGCAAGTTCAAATAAGGTCAAACTGATCAAGCATAATTGAATGAAGGAGGATTAGACAGTAAGCAGGCATGTTTACTCAGCACGCCGCAGCTTTCATTTCATCTAGCAAGCACTCCAAGCAAAACGACACAGAGTCACACTTAATCACACAAGCACGGTAGTACGTAGCTACTGTGCCCTCGTTCCTCTACAGGAATAAATCGAAATGAGCGTCTTTCCGTGGCCTAAAGCCAAAGCAGTAAAACGCGTCTGGCTTTCAGTTGCTGTAGCAACTGGGTAGAAATTGACTCCTGAAGAGCTTGCTCCGTTAGCTCATTCAGCACACAGTGAGGTTTTTACATCACGGCGGCGCAGCGAGTAAGAAAACTATAAGCCATGGAAAAACTTTTACTGCCAAAGGAAGTGCTGCACAACCGCTTGGTATGAAAGCGTGTAGTACGTGAGCGACCGCAACTGGGACGGCTGTGGTCTTATCGGTAAATCTTTTTCAAGTTGGCAGCAACTATACATTTTGGGTTGGAGATGCAAACTCCTACACCTTAGGTTTAAACATTTATCACATGCAAAATCAATAAGTCAACTGGGATCTTAAAAACCAAAGGAGGTTAAGTTTCATCCAGATCTTTCATTTCTTCTTCATCCAATTGTAATAAGATCCTGCACAAGAAATGCACAACCAACCATAACTATGCTTAAAAAATAATCATTTAAATTAAATTAATTAAATTAAGAAAGGTATGAGGTAAATAAGGTATGAGAGATATATAAGTTTTAAGCCAAAAAAATCTAATTAATAAGGTAGGACAGAAATCTATATGTAAATTAAAAAAAAAAAAAACGGAACAAGCCTTTTTAAATAATGTATGACATATTTTTCTCCCCAGGTGGTGATGTTATAACCATTTTGACAATATTAAAAAACTAAGTACAAAAATTCTTAATGGTATGACAGAACTGATTTTTAAAATGAAAAAATTGAATTAAATAATATGACAGAAATATTTTTGTCCACCCATTAGTGTGCAGAGATTATAAGCATCAAAAATTTAAAAATCTAAATAAAAAAATAGAATTCAAAAAAGTATGACACAAATATTATTAAAATATTTTTGAAAAACAGGGTATCACATATGATCGTTTTATTTGAATATATATATTTTTAAAATAATTAAAAAAGGTATGACAGAAATGTTTTTCGCCCATAGAGACATTGTAAGAAAGAGAGAATGTTCCAAAAATAAATAATTAAAATATATGACAGAAATACAGTATAATTAAAAAAATATATTTAAAAAAAAAATGAATTAAATAAGGCATGGCAGAATTTTTTAAGTTGCCCATCACGACAAAGACATAAAAAGTTTTAGAGCATATATTCCCCTTTTACCAAGCCTGAGTAGATATACTTTTACCAAGCTTAATTAGACACTAATTGTGTTGCCCGGAAACAAACCCACGCTGATGAAAATATAAGCTCCTGGGCAGAGGAAATTAGGATCAGTGATCTTCCAAGTGGTGGAAGTTGTTACGGAGATCACTGGTGCAGCGCTGCAAAGCGAGTATGGGATTTCTGAGCTAGAGAGTGATGAGTGATGAATGGACGGCCATCCTTTGGAAGATCGACTCATTGACGAGTCCGCTGTAGAGGGTGAAACCAAATGTTAGAGCCGCCTCCACACGCTTTTCTCTCTCTGCTCCTCCTCTGTTCTTAAAGTGAGGATGCTTACATCTTTCATCAAAGTGGATTTTATTGCTGCACGGCTTGCTTTTTGAGATCAAAAACAGCAGATAAGCAGTGATAATACAGTGTTCTCCAAGTGTCACCTAATCACGTGTTCTGCTCAGGTGTGACGTGGCGGGCCCCCCGAATACAGACCAAGACTGGTAATCACAGACTCACTTTCATTCAAGTAATGAATACCTGCATGTACAGTATGTATGTATTCCGTATCTTAGCAACATTTCTTTTGCAGGCTGCATGTATCACCCGGCAGAGCTGTACTCTGGCCGTAAAACATGGGACTCCTATCCAGCTGGAGGACCTAACCGAGGACGATGGGCTCCAATAAACAGCCGACCTTGGAGCCAAACACAAAGGTTAGCAAGACCACAACACTACACACACTGAGGCTTAGTCCTTTTGTGGACCAGAACAACGTATTTAAACACACTGAATTAAAGAGTTTAGTACAAATTAATTGCTATTAAATGCAACATTTAATTGAATCATTACCCAAAGAACGGAATCCAATAGGGGGTTGTTGTACAGATTCATAACCCTAAAAATGCATATCATGTTTTGTGAATTTCTCTTGTGATTAATAATTGGTCAATCTTAGATAACTCTGTGCTTCTCAGAGAGTATAGAGGGGACGGAGTCCCTTGCTGTGGCCCAGCAAGGTGCACTGTACACGCACACGCTCCGAGCAGCTGATGTGACCCCGCTGAGGTCTCTAGAAAACTTTTAGCCCTTTTCAAGTGTTGCAGCGATGGGGCATATCTTGTGGCTGATACGTTTTTTGGTGTACTCGATGTTTAGTTTTATTCCTAAAGCATTTGGTGCAACTAGCATGCAAAATGACTCTGAAAGTGAATGTCACAGGCAGGAGACAAAAAAGAGCATTTGATTTGCACAGTAAAGGTAATTTGAGGCTGCACGGTGCTCTAGTGGTTAGCATGTTGGCCACACAGGAGATCTGGAAGATCCGGGTTGGAATCTCAGTTGGGCAGGTTTGTCTACATGTGCCCTGCCATTGACTGGCGACTAGTGCCCGCCTTTTGCCCAAAGTCATCTGGGATAGACTCCACCGTACCCCCACAACCCTAATGAGGATAAGCGGCATAGAAGATGAATGGTAGTTTGGCTTCATTATCTGAGCTCTTTAATTAGATTTATCGGTATGACGTCCTAATTCCCTCACATCGGCCCTGTAATTACCGTGCACCCCTAATGTATCTATCTATCACATTTCTGGCCCCATGCCAGCGGGACTGGCCAACTTGATGCTTCAAATCTTCTCGCAGCAGGTGTAGCGACAGCCTGTGTAGGGCTGATTGAAGAGTGGCAGGGATGTACTGTGATGAGCCGCATTGAAGGAACAGCACTTAGCTCAGCTGCAGCCGTGAGAGTGAACTCGTGTGCAGTTGAAATAAAAGCGAACAAGCCTGCAGCCTCTCAGCTCTCCGCAGAGGGAGGATTGGCTCCTTATAGCCAGAAGTCACAGATGCTGTTAATAACATGAGTGTAGCGCTAGCTCGTCGGACGTGGCGTTTGGCTAGAGAAAGATGACCAAAAAGACAAAACAACTTGAGAAACATGTGGCGGGAAATGGTGTCTTGCGATATCAACCAGTAGTCATGTATCAACAATTTTTACGACTTGATCTTTCTTCTATTTTTCATCTATTTATTGCCCTACGTCTTATTCCGCCTCATTTTTGTGTCCGCCAACTCCTTCCACATTTATCAACCCATTCAAACCAATTCAACGTCAAAATGTTCAGCTCATTCATGACACGTTGGCCACTTATCAGGATTTGACAAAAAAATACCCACATTTACTGTAATTTCATATTTTCTCTACTGATGGAAAATCATTTTACGGTTTCTATTTGATGGTAGAGTGGTTGTTTCCCAACCCCCAGTTGCTGGTTCAGTCCTCGATCCTGCTGCAATCGTTTCAATTATTTATACATTTCAACACTGGGTCTGTGTTTTTGTTTTCCAGCATTTCAAAATCCGCAGTTTTTAGTCCACTAAAAATGACAAATTAAATGGTGCCCCCTACTGTTGAAAAAGCATTTTACATTACTGTAACATTTCACATATTCTATGGGGCGACTTGGCTCAGGTAGGTAGAGTGGTTGTTCAGCCGTTTCAAATGCCGACGTTGTATTATCCGCTACCTACTACGCTACCCATAGGCTAGCAAAAACGCATGACAACGTTGGGAGAGATAAGTTACCCAGCATGCCTTGTGGCGGGCATATATGGGTTTAATTTTGGCATGAGTGTTGTGTGTAGATGTTCATTTGTATGTCCATATGCATCAGGTAGGTAATATTGTTTGTCACGTGTTTGTTGACATGTTTGCATCTGAGTGTCATGTTGCCAGCTACAGTTTTGATGTTAAAGGTTTCAAAACAAAAGTAATTTGGAAACGCCCGATGGGCCGAATTAAGACAATTGGCAGGACTGATGTGGCCCACGGGCCGCAGTTTGCTCACCCCTGTTGTATAGCGTGGTCGTCTCACAACCTACTGGTTGCTGGTTCGATCCTCTGTCAGTGAATGGGTACATTTCTAGGATATTTGAACATTTATTCACACGCAATTTCCACTGAAATTGCTTGATGTTATTTTTAATGTGTTTATTGTGGTATCACCTGAAGACAGAGTTGTGTCTGCTGTCCTTACAGATCCCACAGAGGACACAACCCATCCGATTACCCTATCTCACCATCAAGTCATCCTTTTAACAGGTGAGGAATACAAATGGTGAATGGGATTCTGTACAAGAGCACCATGCATGATTATTTTAGTTCCATGCTGATCAGTTTGGTTCCCTGTTTGCCAAGGGGGGAACGAACACTCCACTATGCCCAAAACAAGGGTGCCTCTAAGGGGCACAGGCAGCATGTTTGGGACGGTAAAGAACAGCCATTTGAAGCACAGAACTGGCATCACAACTCGATGCGCTCATTCCACAACCGCGCTGGCACCAACAATGGTTATCTAACAAGACCGGGCCAGCGCTATACAAACTGGGAAAGCAATGTCAGCAACTCTTTGGTGAGGCCTTCAAAGGGGTGTTCTCAATAAAAGTACACTTTGAAAGGATTCACTGTTGTTACAACTTCACTTAACATGTTGATGAAAGACTGTTTCTCATTTTTCTCAAGCATGGGAGTCCACGCCTGCACCGCAACAACAGAGAACTCCAGCCCCCCCAGGAAAGATGGGCTCCCTCAGACTTTCGAAGGAGTTTCCCAGGTCGGATGATCAATAACAGACCAGAGCCTTGGAAACGGCCGGCCCTTCATCAGTGCCAAGACAAAACGCACCAGGACAGAGTGCCAGCGCAGCACCACTCATCCACACGGGATGAGTGTCTGGCCAAAAGGAGCCGGGACTCTGGTCCTGATCAGGTATACTCTAGCTTTCATTGCTCAGTCTTTGTCCTAAATGACTGGATATTCACGTGACTGTTGAATGAGAGGCAATCATGCTAAACGTTTGAACAAAATCCACCCAATCCATGCCTACTTGATTCAGTGTGCTACAGCACCACGCACTGGTAGTTTACCATCCGCTGACACTCTGACAGCCATTGGTATTGGTTTAAGGAAAAGGGCACTTTTTGGGGAATGTTCGCCATCATGCACAATCCTTATGTGAGACATTCTTTCTGTGCCTTCTAAAAATATCAAAACAGGTAAAAAAAAAAAAAAAAAAAGGTAGGTAATTCTTATAATGGGACACACCTATTCCACCTACAAAACCCGCTATTTAAAAAGCTCCAACAAGGTGTTGATGTTTTGTAATCATGTAATAACAGGCACGTTCACGATAACATGTCATACTTACACTACTTTGGGAACTTCCTTAACCATGGATATCATATAAGAAAAAATGATTCTTTATGTTGTAATTTCTCCAGGCTTAAAATTTTTTGGGATCGGGGGGAGTTTATTGACGTACTGTAAATAGTGGAAATTCTGTTGACAGACGTTTATGCTCTGTAGCTGCCGTAAAATAGATGGACGGATGAAGTAGATTACACATGCATACGCGTTCTGCACAAGTGTAGAACTTATTGCATTTCATGTACTAGTAGCTAGCCAGCTAGTAGCTATCTGGCATGGTGTGGCAAGGGGTCACTATGCAATAAAGTAGTTCTTAGGCGTAATAATGATGATAACAATAATAAGAATGTTGCTGTAGCTTGGTTAATATGCAGCTCACATTATATGGAAATGGAGCCTTGTTGGCACTTTTTGCAGGTTTTTTTCATTATGTTTTATAGGTGCACCACATTATGTGCATTCTTAGTTCCCTCTTTTTAGCTGTTTTTATATTTTTAGAACATACAGAAAAGAGAAAGACATGTATGTTCATGTCTCAAAGAAGGATTGTGGATGATGGGAAAATTCCAGAAAAAGTGCACTTTTCCTTTACTACATTGAGGGGTTGACATGGACCCCAGTTTTACTCTTACGTTGATATGATGTATACTTCTCTATTTAGTCATCTTATTCTGGATCAAGGCATTTAGTTGGCCATCCGCCGTCACCACCTCGCCACCATCATAACCAAGATGACTGGAATCCTCCTCATGACAGAACAGCTCCTTGCCACCTTTCTGATCAAAGGACCTCAACAACACAGCAACAGGTCATTTTTGCATGTTCACTCAGTGGTGATGACGTTCTCATTTCACTTTTAATTTCTGGTATGATGAAACCACTACACAGGAGACCTCCAAATCAAGAGTTGGAGGACATAGTTTTTGCGGCAGTGACTCAGCAGTCCATTACCAGGGTTGCATCACCAGAGTTTCATATCTTGGGAACAGCGGGAAGAGTTATCGAAAAACGTCTTCACCAGCAGAACACACCCGTGTGCCTTACAGCCACCAAAACCCTCATTACCACCGTCAGCGGCACACACGCCACCTCAAAGCTGAACAGCACAAACCACTGCCACACCACCTGCAGGAGGAGGCGGAATCGCAGAATCATCTCCACAAGCAAAGCACAGTAAGAAACCATTTCAATTATCTTTTTTATAGATGCAACCTGTAAAACACAAGTAGTGTATATTGGGTGCAACAATACATCTATCTGTATTGAGCGTATTGATGCCACTAGGAATCAAAGATACTGTAACCCAGTAGTTTTCAAGCTGGGGGGCCCGGCGTTATGACAGGGGCTACCACAAACACGCACGTTTCATTGTTACTACTGAACTACTCACAAAGTAGCGTAACGGTCATTACTGCCACGTTGAATTGAGTTGTGAATTAAATTTAATTAAATAAATAAATTGACTGTATTCACAATTGTGCATTAAATGAAATGAGGTTTAAAAAATGTAAGTAATATAAGTAAGTAATATCTTTCTTCTTCTTGCACTTGTTTAATGTACACCTAATTCTTTTGTCTATTATATCCTAAGAGGAGGACTTAGTAGATCTAACGTATGTTCCACAGGAACCTCAGTGTCCTCATCCAAGAGGCATTTCAAGAGATGCCCCCTCCTGGCCGTCTGCAGCAGTATCTTCTCATTCATCCCTCCGTCTGAAAGATTCTGCTCACAGTCCAAATGTTAGCCCCTCATTACACATAGCAGCCAACGGGAGCAGACACTGCAGCCCGATCCTCAGTGGACCACCAAAAGTCCAGGGAAGCCCCGCCCACAAAGCGAGAGTCACATCTTGTACATCCTCAGCTCGCGCAAAGTCCAGGTTTTCAGATGTCAAACACAAGAAGGCCTCACAGCCACCATGCTCGTCGCCCCGCAGCAGCTCCAGGGCAAACAAGCCCGAAATGGAGTCAGACGCCCGCAGGAAACATCAAGAGAATCTGGTGAAAAGAGAGAGAAGGGGCGATGTCGAAAAGGAAAAACACAGGGGTGAAGGCAGAAAAAAACGAAAGAAAAAAGAGGAACGCAAATTAGGTGAGAGAAAAAGGAAAAGGGACAAGGCGAGGAAGAAAGAAAAGAAGATGGGCCTGAGAACTAAAATAACAGAGACAGTTTCCAACTCTTCAGGAGAGGAGCACGACTCTCATCCCAGATGCACTTCTTCACAGCCACTGCCCAAAAAGCATCATTCCGAGGACCAGCAAGTTCGCTTTCTCCCCACAAGCCGCATCAGGAAAATGCCCCCCAATGTCTCAACCCAATCAGAACCCAAAGCAAAACCGCAACATGCACTGCCTATCTTACGTGAAGCCTTAGAACCTCTCAGTGCAGCATGTTCTGCTCGTGAAGAGCAAGGAGGGCTCCACGCCCCGGACCTCCAGCCTGTGGGCGTGATGGGAAATGTGCGGGAAGCGGGGGACAACCTTGCCAACACGCCTCCTGTACTGAGCTGGCAGGGCTCGCCAGTGTCCGACGTGGGAGAGGATGAAGAGGAGCTTGAAAAAGGCGTGATAAGCAGACCCCTTCTCCAGCCCAGTCCGACCCAGTGTTCTTCTCCTCCCCCCTTAGAAGGTGAGACCATTTATGACGTCAATAAGGAGCCTGGTGAAAGTAAACTCTGTGATCCATCAAATACAAACAAACAAGATCGTGGCGATGAGAAGAAGGCGGGACATCCGGAGAATTCCAGCGTTCCACATCGTGATCGTCACCATAAAGCAGGCCTGGATGACGTTTTCAAGAGCCTGGCCACTTTTCTTGGGGGTCAGAGGGCCACATGTCGAGGCGGTCCGTTCGGGGGGGCTCCTGCTTGCACTGCCAGCGGGGTTAAGTTGGCTTCTGCTCTCGCTCTGGGACCAGATATTAACCGTCACCAGCATCCGGACTCTGGCCTCAAGTCAGAACCCAAATCACATGTGAAGGCCCCCACTGTTGCAAATCAGTGTGAACCCGTCACAGACCCCTCTGCACTCAAAATAAAGGAGCCGGATGACGATTGTGAAGATAGGCAAGAGAAGGATGCAGACGTCCGGCCTGAGACAGGAGATCCTCTTCTGGACCACTCTCTCAGCGCGGAGCTGAGACTGACCACCACGCACACCTCCTCTTTGAGCCACCTCCTCGTCGTCGCCAGCAAGGACGAGGAGGTAAAGCGTGCGGAGATCGACTTCAGTGTCACAGAGAGAAAAAGAAAGCAAAAGGCCAAGGTCGACGGTAAGGTCAAAATGAAGATCAAGAAAGAGCAGAGCCCTGTTATCTCCAGAAATACACCCAAACATAAACAGAAAAAAGCAACCGTTAAGATTGTCATTGACAATATCGATGATGTTTGTGTGCTTGAAAACGCTGTTTCATCAGCGACTGCATACTCAAATACAAAGACGTCTGGCTCGGCATCAACAATAGCAATCAATCCATCCAAAGTGGTCACCACCACACCAGCCAGGAGATCTCCTTGTACACCAGCTGCTGGCGACCCACTGAAGCAAAAGGCCTTGTCCATGGGCTTCACCAAGGAGCTGAAGGTCCTCTTGGTGAAGATGAAGCTTGACGCCAGGCGCACGTTTAACATAGCGGAAGTCGAGGGGGATCAAATCCCGCTTTCTCAGATCAGCATTCAAAACACAGCCACCCAAGTAGTAGGAGCTTGCAAGTGAGTATTTACAGAAAGATACTTCTCTGTTTGGGCCTCAGTGTTTTTTAACACACCTTTTTTTCCTTCCTTTTAATGCAAGGGGAGCAAAGGTTAAGGAGAAGTTCAAGGAATCATACCTGCTTCCTTCCCTTTCCGACAAACCTAATATTGCCAGTCATACTCCAACTCCTCCAGAAAAGCTCAACCCTCCCACACCAAGCATCTACGTGAGTCCTATCTCATCCATCCATCCATTTTCTATGCCGCTTATCCTCATTAGGGTCGCGAGTATGCTGGAGCCTATGCAAAATGACTTCGGGCGGGAGGCGGGGCACACCCTGGACTGGTCGCTAGTCAATCGCAGGGCAGTGAGTCCTAACCCTAACTCTTTTTTTTATTGCAAAAACATTGCAAAAGGTGTTTCTTGGTTGTACATACAGCCAAAAAGAGCACAAAACATAGCATCCACGCAGTGGTTCGTCTAGAGTTGGGATACTATAGACAGATTCCGGCAAGGGACTCCATTGATCGTTTTTATTATGTGTGAGCAGGACAATGGTTCTCTTTTAATTAATTTCTGTCATGCCCCCACTGGGAGACAGTGGGACAGCCACCCCCCACCCCCCCAATATTATTGCGGAACTGTTTATTTATCTGTACTATACAGACTGAATTCCAAATTGACACCGGGAAAAAAGGAACAATGAGCAAAATAGTTTATACTAAGAATACGCTTTGTCGCAGATGACGCAGAGCGGAGATGCTGGCTATTTTTTCTTGGAATATAAAAAACAATGTCTCAAAAATGGGTTGGCTTCCGCATCCCTTCGTGTTTCAGTATGCAACCCTCGGTGGAATACATTTGGGCACCCCTGATTTAGATGAAGCAGTATAATGTTGCTCATCCAATTCCGTCAGCGTTTTCCATTTTCGTAAGCATTTTCCAGTCTCACCAACATTTGACCTTTTAGTATAAATTTTGCTTGTTGTTGGTCAATGCAAACTGTAGCATGCTAAAAACGCCTCCACGCGACCAGAGAGACGAGGTCAGCAGTTTCTTGAACTTTTTTTCTCTCCGTGACGGACTATCTTAGTAACACCTTTTCGCCAAATCCCTATTGGAATGATTTCCACGTGCTAGAACAACATTTTCACTGACGTCACATGCAACCCAGTAATTGTGTGCCGGCACTGCCTATTTTACACTTTGCCAGTATCTTTGGTGATACAGCTCTAGTTGTGCAGCAGTACCCAGTGTTTTGGCCTGCGAGTGTACCTGGCATAGTCATAACAATCAACCGCGCTATGAAATGACTCCCATGTGCATCTGTGTTGTTTTTTGCAGTTGGAAAGCAAGCGGGACGCCTTCTCACCAGTTCTGCTTCAGTTCTGCACTGATCCCAAAAATGCAGTGACTGTCATCAGAGGTCTTGCTGGTTCCCTCCGCCTCAGTGAGTTCATACACTACATACATTTGAGGTTACCGAACCGAAAATTGGATCTTTGTTCTCTGTCATCAGTGTGTGAAAGAGGCAACACGGTAAGGCAGCGCATGCAATCACGAAAGAGTCCTTATTTTTAAACGGCATTTTTTCATAGTTAGAGCACGGAACACCTACGTACGACCTTCTGAATACGTTTCTTTTAACATTAGAGCCCTCTAAGCATGAAATGACATCAATAATCGCTCTTTACACTCCTGTGAACAATATAGTAATGCTAAAAAATGCCTAATTTAAGGGGGAAAAAATTATGTTTTGACTGATAATCGGTTGTATTCAACCACAAAAAGTTATTAATATATTCTTGAAAGTGTGATCGTAAAGTACTAACTAAGATAAGGTTAAAGTAATTCTCAATTTAAATAAAAGACATAAAAGATGTTACAAGAACAACCTGATGATTATTTCCATCTTTTATAAGACCTCGGCCTGTTTTCTACCAAATCTCTGGTGGAGGCCAATGCAGACCACGCTGTGGAGGTGAGGACACAGGTCCAGCAGCCTGCCGATGAAAACTGGGATTCCCGTGGCTCGACTCAGACGTGGCCCTGTGAGAGCAGCCGCTCGCACACCACCATTGCCAAATATGCTCAGTACCAAGCATCCAGCTTCCAAGAGAGCCTACAGGTAGGCATTTTCACTCAAGGCACCCACGTAGCGCATATTATCTGCTCCAAGGACCATCTTTGCTTATACTGTACTAGTCGTCAGCCATAAAAATGAAATATAAACATAATAATCTCTCCTCCCCCTCTAGAGTTTAGAAGTTAGGTGCAATGTAATGATTAATGGAGTCTTTGCCATTGGCCAACCTGCCAGCTAAGCTCATGTAGATGCTTTATAGGAGGAGAAAGAGAGTGAGAACGAAGAGGAAGAAGAGCAAGACAAGGCGTTGGAGACCACAAAAGCATGCTTGACATCAAACAATAGCAAAGGCAGCCTAGCCTTGGCTGCCATTAAACCCACCCCTGATCTCTTAACCAGCAAAGCCGCCACCGCCTACACATCCAGGTTAGCACAAACGAGGCCATCTGCATTTAGAAAGATCTCATACTTTTTGATACTCAACTCAGACCTAATTTTCCACAGCTCGGAACTGAAGGCCGTCGGCAAGATAATCAAATTTGGGACCAACATCGATCTCTCTGACCCTAAACGGTCAGTTGATAACGTTAGTCACTAAACCTTGCGGTTATCTCATGTGATCCGCCATATTTCTTCCAGGTGGAAGCCTCAGCTGCAGGAGCTGCTCAAGCTGCCGGCGTTCATGCGTGTGGAGTCCAGCAACAACATGCTAAGCCACGTTGGCCACACAATCCTGGGCATGAACACTGTCCAGCTCTACATGAAGGTGCCGGGCAGCAGGACGCCAGGTCAGTACAGCGGTGGTACATCCCTTGAGAAACCTTAAAGGGCCAAAGGTGTATTTGTATGTCATCCTCAATATATTGGTCAGTTTCAATGCTAAGTGTATGAAATTGTAATAAAGCATTTTCATATATGCCCACACTCCTTGCCCTCGGGAACAATTTCTCCCACTGACTCCCATTAGAGCCACACCATTTAATGGATTGAAAAGTCAAAAAAATGGACATACTTTTTTATTTTTGTTTATCACGGTTAGCTGGTGCCAAAAAGTGGATTCCTTAATAACTCGTTCAATATCAACGATGAAAGTATAAGTTTTTATGAACTCAAATATCCAACGTCTTTTCTTTTTTTTTTTGCACAAGAGGCAAAAAAGGTGATGACTCTCACTAATGGATGTCACTTTTAAGCCATAAAAATGGCCACAAGGTGGCCGACGAGCATTTGATAAGAGCTCGGCAGAGTTCATCTGCATGTAAAAACACACTCAACCGCAAGAAGGAAGTGGAAGAACGTGCACAAAGTTCCCATTGTAAGGACATTTTCATGCGCACAAATGTGAAAATTGTAAATAGTTCATGGTGGTATATTTGTAAATTGCAATTTTTATGTATTTGTGTTTACATTGTGATAGTAGGTATTTTAGCAAAATATATGTATATGAAGGCCACACGGTGGTCGAGTGGGTAGCACATTGGCCTTACTGTCTGGAGGTTCAGGGTTCAAATCTCCGTTGGGCCTCTCTGTGTGGAGTTTGCATGTTCTCCCCGTGCGTGTGTGGGTTTTCTCCGGGTACTCTGCTTTCCTCCCACACTCCAAAAACATGCATGTTAGCTTCATTGGCCGCTCTAAATTGTCCATTAGAGTGTGAATGTTTGTCTATATGTGCCCTGCGATTGACTGGCGACCAGTCCAGGGTGTACCCCGCCTCTCGCCCAAAGTCAGCCGGGATAGGCTCCAGCATCCCCGCGACCCTAATGAGGATAAGCGGCATAGAAAATGAATGAATGAATGAATATGTATATATGGCTACATTGTGTCAAAGTGAAAGTAATGCTGATATTTTCCTGAAACTTACCCATGACAAACTATAAACGAGGGATGACTGCAAATCAAACCTTTCCAAGATGTTGGCAGCTAAATTGCGGGTAGATGTTCTCTTGTTGCCAAGGCAATGCAGGGTCTAGTTCCTCATGGCTAGTTTGGGAATTTCAGTGTCAAATTTCAAATGCTTTGTATGTCATCAGGTCACCAGGAGAACAACAATTTCTGCTCAGTCAACATCAACATTGGGCCAGGTGACTGTGAGTGGTTTGCTGTGCATGAACACTACTGGGAGGCCATCAACAAATTCTGTGACAAGTGAGTGAGAGGGTTTGCACAGAGTGAGTGTGTGTGTGCTTTTTCCTTCATAATTATTACTTTTTCTTCAGGCATGGAGTAGATTACCTGACAGGGTCCTGGTGGCCTGTTCTGGAAGACCTCTACAGCTCCAACATACCTGTGTACCGTTTCATTCAGAGACCTGGTGATTTAGTGTGGATCAATGCCGGTACCGTGCATTGGGTCCAAGCAGTGGGCTGGTGCAACAACATCGCCTGGAACGTGGGACCGCTGAATTGTGAGTCACGAGGACCTGTGGCTGTAAAATGCAGAACGTGTCTCAAATTACAAAGTTAATTTTCTGTATCCCTACGCTGTTTGTGTGTGTGTTAGCATACCAGTACCAACTCGCCCTAGAGCGATTTGAGTGGAACGAGCTAAAGAAGGTGAAGTCCATTGTTCCCATGATCCACGTTTCCTGGAATGTGGCTCGCACCATCAAAATCACCGATCACGACACCTTCAAGATGATTAAGTAAGATGTTTGGTGGTGCTAAAAGTTACTGTTCTGACCTCCAAAAGTATGCAAACCCCTTTTCCACCAAGCAGTACAACCATCCCTCGCAATGTCACGGTTTGTCCGAAAATAAGTAATTAATACGCAATAGTTGTTTTATAATTAGTAAAAACATATTGAAAAACAAGCGATATGTAGCATTCTGGTCACTAGACGGCAGTGAGATTACAAAACATTGAGGCATTGCCTTGCATTACAAAGCATTAAGTCAGCCATAGCACGTCTGGCATAATAGTGAAAAAAGGTTCTCCCATCTTGTGTGGATATGCTAAGTTTTTGGCTTCTTCAGTTGAGAAGAAATGGCCATCTCGAGTCGAGAGTTGCAATGGGGTGTAAACAAAGAATAATAGGAGTGTAAAAGTGACTATAGGGGTGTTATTTAATGTCTAGAGTGCTCTAATAATGAAAACAGCCAAAAACAGGTTTTTTACTAGAAAAATATTCATTTTCAAAAGTACTGTATGTTGTTGAAATTCATTTAATGCGGTCGGGTTTGGAACCAATATTCTGGAACTCGCCATTATAAATGAGGGAGGATTGTACTGCAATTCCTCGTTTACCACAGTTCGACTGTGATAAGTGAATTTCCACAAAGTAGGATTTTTTTTACTTTTAAATGCAATATATTTGTTGTTGGAGCATAAAAAACCTGTTTACAATCTTGTTTTTTTAACATTATTACAGCCCTCTAGACATGAAATATCATCCCTATATCACCTTTATGCTCATATTACCTAATGTTGTAGACAGAAAATAAGACTTGTGCTCGCATGTGTTGCTGTAAAGGTGTTCCAGTGCAAGGGGAGCTGAGTTGGTGAGCGCACAGGAAGTGACATCAGGGGTTCAAAGTTGAGTTTCAATCAAGTGTGGTGCTTGTCTCTCATGCGACATTACAGTAACATTACCGACACCTAGTGGCAAATGTGGAATACTACATATCAGCGCAACATCTTTGAATAT
Organism: Oostethus manadensis; assembly: GCA_024372805.1. Classification (NCBI taxonomy): domain Eukaryota; kingdom Metazoa; phylum Chordata; class Actinopteri; order Syngnathiformes; family Syngnathidae; genus Oostethus; species Oostethus manadensis. Next base: position 865,870 of record QODF01000173.1, read on the forward strand.
GTCTTCTGAATGCCTTGTATTTGTATTTTACTTTATTTAGCCATTTTTATGCTTGACAATGCTTAATCTAGACAAAAATTAAGTCAAATGTGCTTTTTACTAATAATATGCTGTATTCAACCGCAAAACAGCATTATCTATTCATGAATGTAATTTTTAAAAAGGGAGTTGAGGCCGTGAAATTTAAATCGCTAAGTGACCAAAAAATACCTTAAGAACATAATTGGGCTCACACAGTGTGTTTACAACGTGACAAGACGCATGCCATGCCGTGCGCATGGGGAAAATGCACGCACGCACACTGCGTCAACTTGGGTGGAAACGGTCAACGTGAACTGAAAAACACTCAGAGATTCCGCTGTAGTTTTTTTTCCCCAATTCAATACACCTCAAAATGAGTTTCTATTGTGAAAATCTATGACAGGTACTAAACCCACAGCTATGTGTTGTACCACTTGCCCCCAAACGGTGGGTTATCAACTGTAGTACCTAAAGGGTGGCGCCAGACGAAAGAAGGATGAATATCCTACACTTTGTTGTTCTCTTTACGTCAATCAACGCATTTAGTCATTCCAAACAGCGTAGAGCTCGGAAGAACGGCACCGCTTATTGTTTCTGCTCCTCTTCTGCCAGACACTGCCTCATGCAGTCCATCAAGCACATCCAGATTCTGCGGGAACAGCTGGTGGCTTCAGGAAAGAGGATCTCTTACCAGGGCCGTGTCAAAGACGAGCCTGCCTATTACTGCAACGAGTGTGATGTGAGTCGCGGTCTTGTCTGCAGTGTTTCTTTGTCGCGCGCCTCATCTGCTGTGGGGCGTTGGTGCAGGTGGAGGTGTTTGACATGCTGTTCGTGACCAGTGAGAACAGCACTAAGAAGAGCTACGTGGTTCACTGCGAGGACTGCGCTCGTGCAAAGAGCCCGTCACTGGCTGGAGTGGTGGTGTTGGAACAATATCGAATGGAGGACTTGATGAAAACATACGACAGCTTCACACTGGTCAGTAATGCAAATCTTTTTTACGCTTTGGTTTCAGTTTTGGTGAAAAACATCTCACTTTTCATACACCGCATGGAAATCACATTTTGATTTTCTTATTTAACTACATAAGAGTGACAATATTAGTGCCCCATTGCAAACGACATCCACAGTAATGAATGCTTTTATTACTATGATTATTTGAAATCTGTGTTGCTTTCAAAAGTTCAAACCAAATTATTATTTTGGATATATTATTATTATTAGGGGTGTCACGAGACAAGACGACACACAAGATAGGGTCTACAAGAACGAAACAAGATGAGATGCAATCTACTGATTGAATTTCTACTGCGTTACATTCTTCTGCACTCTGTGTGTATGCTAGCGACCCCGCCTCCACCCACCGAGACAAAGAGACTGTACGACTGCCAAAAGAGCTCACTCTCTTCATGCCGTTGTTCTACGGAACAAACGTGCCAAGGTGTTGAAACCAACGTACAGAGTAAACCCTCTTCCTACCTGTTTGGAGGAGGGAGACGAGGAAAACAAGGAATACTGTATATTCAGGCCGGCAAAACAATCCAGTTCATTTTTCATTTGTTGTGTGATTAACTCATTTATTTATTATCCCAGGTTTAAAACATAAATACATATTTTTTTACATTATTACAATTATTTTTAGGGGTGCAACGATTCGTTTTAACAACAATTTGATTTGTGGTTCCCGATTCGATTCAAGGACAATATCGGCTCATTTAGAACGATACGATACGACGAGCCCCCCAACCAACCAGAACACCAACTGCACAAACTTAACGCTCGCTACGTACCTATTATCTTGCCCTGACGCTCCCATCCATGAGTTTGAAAGGTTTCAAGTTGGACTTAACTTTGGATGCGGTCCCACACTCCGTATAAATCCCATACCAAATTGAAGAGGAAGAAGTCATCTAGCTAACCAGCATGTATACCAATGAAAATACATCCCATAACCGATATATGGGATATATATTTAACGAGGCATATTTAACGACGTCCACACAGACTTTTCTAACAGTGTGTGCACGCTCAGCGTCACAGCATCCGTGCGCCCTAGTCGACTTACGACAAACTGTAACAAGGGTAGCGTTTAACGTCTTTTTCATTAAAAAAGCTAAAAATTTGGTGGCAATTTGGTGAACACAGATCCATGTAGTTGGATCATAGACTATAGATCACATCGATCTAGTGAAGGGATCGTTACACCCCTAGTTATTATATTACAGTAATCCCTGACCACTTTGCTCTTCAAATTTTGCAGCTTCACCTTATCACGTTTTTTCAAAAATACATGAATAAAGCATGTTGTTTCATGGTTCAATACAGCCTTTTGGTAAATAAGCAAGTTTTACACATTTTGCCTAAATTAAGCATTTTCATGCATAAAACAAATTACATAAAGTAAAATACTAATATAAGGCCTTCAGAAGTTGTTAACTATATTGGGTAATAGGAGTTAAAGGTGACTATAGGGGTGTTGTTTCCGGTCTAGAGGGCTCCAATATTAACATTTTTAAAAACTTATTTAGAAGGGTTTCTATGCACCAACTCCAAAAATGTTCTTTTTATAAATGATGAATCTTACTTTTCACTTATGATAATTGTATATAGAGCCAATTAACCACGATAAACGAGGGGCTAGCGTATAGAGCAGTGGTTGGCAACCCGCGGCTTTGGAGCCGCATGCGGCACGTCCGCCTCCTTGTTTCGGCTGTAGCTATGTGCTCACAGCCCGTGACACGCTAAACGCCAAGATGGTGAGTCCAGGAGAGGCAGTTTATGTGCAGCGGCAGTTGATTGACTGTGCACTCACAGCTCAATATGTTTCACTTTTACGTCTGCAAATACATCGGCGGGTCAAGGGTATGGTATATAGCGTGGTGAAGTTGGCCGTATTCGGCTACGTAGATACAGCGGTAGTCCCCCATCACTGTGCCCGGACTGCTGTCTCATGGTGCGGCAAGCTTGCATTGTAGGGCATGCATTGTAAATTATAACAAGTGTTATCCTTGCTAACACTGATATTATGTTTATGATATGCCACAAGTGTCAAGCTGTAACACTTGTTGATAAAAAAATATATATTAGAAATGCACAATATATTATTTTCAAACCGATAACTTTCTGCTTCTCAAGACCGATTTACCTTTTAACATTTTTTTAAATTTAACTGTAGTTTGTGCACACCTGAAGGTTAAAAGGAGTGGAAGAAATTAGGATTTGACTACCTACCACATCACTATTAGCGGGAGAACCACAGTATAGAGGGGGAGGAGCCACCAGCTGCGGCCCAGAAAGGTCGACTGTATACGGGCGCACGCTCCGAACAGCCGCTGTGACGCCACAGAGGTCTCCGGCAAACCTTTTGCACTTTTCAAATGCTGTGGCGCTGGCGTTTCAAGTGGCTGATTAGGTTTTTTGTGCTTGATGGGGTTTCTTCCCCTCATCGTGGAACTAGCACGCAAAATGTCTTTTTCCTTACAATAGGCCTTTTAACGTGACAGGCAAGGGGGGGGGGAAGAGCGCTTTATTTGCTCACAAGCGTAGCACAGGTAATCTTGCCTCAATGTTTTTCAATGTTATTGGATTTTGATTTTGGATTGGCATGACAAAATTACGTCATGCACCCCTCAGAAATATATCCAACCTTTGTGACTTTATTCCAACATCAAGTCCAATAAGCCCTTTCCAACTGCCAACATGTCCACAACAGGATAATACAGATGGCCCCGAAGTAGCAGAAATAGACTCGTATGCATTGTGTTCTGCTTCATCTAAGCTTTGGTCTTCCTCTTTCCCTGCAGGCTCCCTCACCCTGTTCAAAATGAGGATGTCTTCATGAGGTCTTTCAGCCATAACCAAAACTAATGGCAGCACAAATGTTGCCTCCGAGGCAATCTGTTCCTGCAGTCAAGGTTTACTCTGTTGTTTACATCTCTCAGTAAGGTATGGATGTCCTCAAGTACAGCTCACTGTCTTCCCCATGCCAGCTGCTGATTGGACGTGTGCGTATTGAAATAATAGAATGACTAGACTGGTAATTCTCACGCAGAGCATTTCAGATGGAGAGAAAAAAAAGTGAGCCCTGCTAACACTGAAAATCAGGTTATATACTGTACGTACATTCAACGGACACTGCTGTGATTCAAAAGCGTCAAGTAGCCAATTTTCTGTATCAATTCAGGTACTTTTATGCAAATTGAGTTTTGTACACCAATCTAGTTATTCTATATGTCCACAAATTTGCTGTGATTCTGTTGTACCAGCAGGGGGAACCGTAGCTGATTGTCACATTTGCTTCATACGAATACTGTACTGATCGCTGATTTTCAGGTCAACACGCATTACTCATGCCTGTAAGCTCTCAGAGGTGCTATTCCAATCTTATTTATTCTCGCCGCATCATTCAACACGTTGTACCAGCCTAGACGTACACCACATTGGCCTTGTGAACTGTATTTAGAGGAGATGTAATTAGAGTGTAAAACTTTAGCCGTGTGTCTAAAATACGGGTTTATTAGAGGACTAACACGGCTGCAATGTTGGTTGGGAATCAAACACGGTCAGCGTGTGCTTTCTGTGGCACGTGCCGAATCCAACGTGGTGTTGATTTTTCTATTTCATGTCTTTTATACCTCCTTTGCGTTGCTTGCTTTTTAGACGACATGAAACAAAATAACTGTACATTGTGAATGACAAAAAAGTGAAATAAAAGTGGGATGCGTAGATGGGAGTGCAGGGGGGGGTCACCTTTTTTTTGTATGTTGTAGTAGATTGTATGGCCGCCAACGTGCAGAACTTACACAGCAATGTAAATCCAATGAATCCATCCAGGAATATTATGTAAAAATACATTTCATACAGAATAACTATCGCTTGACGTGCAGAAAACAATGAAAAACCCATTATAAAAGATGACGTGGCATCTGAAAGGACAGCAGAACAAACCACGCCTCCAACCCAACAGCCGACCGGGTGCGAAGCACACCCTCTAACGAATAAAACAAAGGAACATCTAATAACCCGCTCACCTTGACAGGCTTACTCGTAATATCAAGTTTTTTCAAAAATGAATTAATTACTAAATGACCACAGTTTTGCAGTTGAAATGGCCCATTAGTGGTAAAACTATACTCATTAATGCATATTTAAGCAAATTGTACTTTCTCTTGGCCTGAATGAGGCATTTTCAAGTAGTAAAATGGCTAAATGAAGCATTGTAATTGTGAATGTAGTACTGTATTCTACATTGGCCGCTATTGTCGGTGTGCAGCGAGACAGACACTAGACTCTTTACTGAGGGTCCCTCAGGAACACATTTACTGTGACACTGCTTGAGCAGGAGTTTTAGTTACATCTTGCATGGCTTATTTGCTTTTATTCTGTCTACTATATTGGCTAATACAAATGTAAAGCCAAAGTACACTGTCCAGGCAAAATCAAGGAACTGCTAACCTGTGAGTTTATCTTATCTATGTCTAATATGTCTTATTTTCTCGGATTATATTTACTGTGTTCTGTAATACAACTATAGTGGTGTTATTTCATATCTTGAGGTCTCTAATAATGGTAAAAACTACATTTGGATGATCATATCTAGGAAAATGTTCAATATATTAATATTGAAGCCTACTTAGCGGAAATTCACTTTGGATCTGAACAGCTTATCCCAGCTGACTTCGGGCAGAAGGCGGGGTACACCCTGGACTGGTCGGCAGCCAATCACAGGGCAGACAAACAACCATTCACACTCACATTCATACATATGGACAATTTAGAGTTGCCAATTAACCTCATTTTGACCCCATGACGGGTTATTTAGCAGTCACACAAAAAAATAAAATGCACAGACAGTAAGTCGGCAACGCCTAAGCTGCTTTCTATGGGCACTCGATTTTGCGTAACATTACAGTATTGCTAAAAAACAGTGCGCCTAACAAACTAGTCCGCAGAATCGAGTTCCCAAACAAACCATCCAAGCACTGGTACTTAGTAAGTGTGAAAAAATGAACAGTGGTTCTTTTACACTTAGTGTCACGTCCAAAAAGTTGCAATCTAACAAGAAACAGCTGTCATTTTATGAGAATAAAGTCAAAATATTATGAACAATTTCACAAGAATAAACTCATTAAAATTATGAGTTAAAATACTAAAGAAAAAATGTATATATTTTTTTAAAAGATAAAATTGAAATTTTTGGAAAATTAGGTTAGGTTGGAAAAAAGTTTTTATATTATGTGAATAAAGTCATACTAAAAAAAAAGTTGAAATATTTGGAAAATTTTAAATTAAAGACAAAATGTTGGGCTAAAGTAGCAATTTCAATGTAATTTTAGTAGCAGAGCTGATATGTCAAAGAGAAAAAAATATTTTTTTAAAGCATATCTACATGTTTTCTGCATGTAAAACTATACATATTCTCTGTAAAATGTGTTCATATTTCTGCATGAATTGGATTTACACCCTTTATGGAAAAAACGGATTGGTTTTTTTGTACTTTTTTAATGGATTAATGACGCATTAATGTTGTAAATTTGAGATTTTATTCAGAAAGTACGTTTTTGAGGAATGTTGCAGCCGTACTCCCGGGACATAGTTCTTGTCTGGCTGCAGCTTTTCTTTCCTTATTCCTTGGTTTTGCGAGGGCTACATTTTTATTGTCTTCTCCAGAAACCTAGGTCAGGCCTGTTGCGCAACATTAGCGTGACCCCCTCTGCCCTCCGTGCTGTTAGGCATCTATGTGCACCATTTCTGTAGATAGTCTATCTGTTTTCCAGTTGAGTTGTTAAGCTCATTTGTAAACGGTCACATTGTGTCGATCCTATTTCTCTCTAGTTTTAATCACTGCACTGGGAATTTCTTCCCACCTTTATACCTCTTTTTGTTGTCAGGTTTGTTTTGGGGTTTTTTTGGGGGGGGGGAGTATACAGAAAAAATTAAAGAATTGTACATTGTGACATTATTTATACTGTACATGCGTTTCTTATATTTATTGCATATCAAATGGTACTTCACTTGACGTGATGGGGCTACAAGGTATTTTCACCACGTAGTAAAAAGGTGGTATTGGTGGATCGGGGAAGTGCGAGGAGGGGGCCGGTGTAATTCCCACGGTGCTAGAACATCTCTCCCCCCCTGTGCGCCAACTCAAGCCAACCTGCTGGTGCTTAGAAACCTTTCAACACGGGAACTAAAAATGCATCTTTGTACTGTACACAACTCATAAATACTACATCTTTTTTAACTTCATAATCTTGTGTGACGATATCGGTGAGCATTAGCTGTAGTTGTAAATCTTTTGCAAGAGACTTTTAACGGCCAAGGTTTTGTTTTTGTGTGTGCATGTGTCTTGTCCTCCTCCTCATTATTATTATTATTATTATTAATGAGTTTTTCCTCTTCTCAGTTGTTTGGTTTATGCTGCACTTATTGTTTCGAATAGAAGATGTAGAAGAAAACCTGAGCCAGACCTGTCTTAAAGCCCTCTGTGATATTTCCGTGACATATTGTATTGTTGTTCAATAAAATGTTTTGATAAATGATACAACCATGTATGTACTGTTTATATTCTACATACTGTATACTCAAGTGTCATTCCTACAGTATTTTCCAAAGTGTAAACAAGCACATCATATCCCCAAGCGTGCAGTAAGGCATTTACGTGTCCCAACCACCGGGACACGTAAATGTTCAGGCGCAATGATAAAAGAAAACTTTTCTTCAAATAACCACTTCAAATTTTATGTAAAGGAAGATCAATTTTGGGAGTTTGAGGTATGATTTTATTTTAAAAAGAATATATTTGTATGTTTGTGTTCCGTGTTGTGAGCAACAACTTGTCCCACTTAGTTCGACAGTCCTTGAACGCACCATCTAAGTTTGTCCTACGCTGCGCAGATAGACTATTATACTGTATTTGTACCCTTTTTCTTTCACCTCATAAGATCGTACGATTTGATTACCCTATTGAGCGAAGCCATCACACTCCTGAAATTAGTTTTTTTTAAATAAAATCTAGTTTTAATGATTGCTCCATCATAAATACCAGTAAATGGAACTTACAGTTTCTTTTTATCCTAATGATACTTTTTTTGTACGCTGTGACTTATACATCAGAGCGATTTATAGTCCAGAAAACAAATCAATAATGTATTTTAATTTGTGCACTTCCTTACAATAAGAAAACCTTTTAAAAAAAAATCAGCAGTAAGTTTACAAGAATACTGTAAAGTCCAAATATAAAGGGACAAAAAATTTAAACTTAAAAAAAAATCAAGTTGTAATTTTAAACAAAAAGGTCATGATATCATGAGGAAAAACTTTTTTTTAACCACATAATGAGAAACAAAGCAATATTTGTAAAACTTGGTTGCAGAAAGGGTTATGTTAAGAGAATAAAGTCAAAATATTCCGTGAATAAAGTCATTATGAAGAGAAGAAAATTTATGAGAATGCTGAAATAGAAAAATGTAAAAAAAATAATTAAAAAAAAGGGGGGGGGTTCAAAATATTGAAACGTTGTAGTATAACTAGAAAGAAAGTGGCAATTTCAGGAGAATAAACTCAAATGCAAAATGATGTCATTTATGATTTGAAATATGAAAAAACATGTTATATTTTAAAAGATAAATACAACAAAATTGCAACTTTTGGAAAATTAGGTTGGGGAAAACGTAAAGTCATATTACCGAAAGAAAAATGATTATTGAGAAGAAAGTTGAAATCAACAGCAAAAATAGAAAAAAAAAAAGAGCAGGGAGAAAAGTTAAGAGAGCGTACAAGTAGAGTTTGCCGCCATTTTTGCAATCGGCTTTAAAAGGCACTTATCGGCCAATTACAGGTTTGTTTGTTTTTTTAAATAAAAATGAATTGATACTGATTGGACACCGATTGATCAGGGAATCCGTAGTTTCTACACTCTGTGATGCGTTCAGGTGTCACATCACATGTTAAATGTGTATGCTTAAAAAAAGTGTACAAATCATTGTCGTCTTCTCTTGTGAATTTAATGTAAAATATAAATATATGTATAAATATATAAAATCTTGCTGTGATGTAAATATGTGTAAATGCAACTCTTTTTTTTTTTCATCTTAATGACGCATTTTTTTTTACTCCTGTGACTTACATTCGGGAGCGACTTATAGTGCGGAAAACTATAATAAACTCTAAGAAATCAATATTGCCGTGTGTCGATTTGTGTACTTCCATACTAACACTTAGCATTTTGCACTCGTGTTCACTCATGCGTTCAATATGCTACGTAAGGAAGTGTGCCAGCACACTAGTCATTGTTATCACGTCTATTTTTATCCTTCACGTCCATCTCGGGGCTCGACGAGCATAAAATGGCAAAAGTTGCACACATCCGGACGAAGACGACAGACGCTGCAGTGGATATCCTGCTTCCAAAGACAGGAAAAATGTTTTTCCTCTAACAAGCCGTCACCTCCCCCAGCAGCGCGGGGCTGACACTGCCACACGCACACACACACAAACAGGCATTGTTGATTGCAAAGGCATATGTTTTTGTTGTTGTTTGTTTTTTTAACTCAGACAAACATGGCTTCAGGCTGCCTGATTCCATGTGTTCAAACTGTTCCCTCCAAAGTAAACAGCGTACGCTTTATCAGCCATGTCAACACACAAATAAACCATAATGCCCACAAATGACACTTGATATCAGAATACTAATTGCACCCCTTTGAACTGAGCCCCTGACGGCTTCTTATCGGTCCCACGGCGGCCTTTCTTCCCCACCAAACCCCCAGCCTCATTTCCTTATGCACAGATTTGTTTTTCATCAAAAGGTCAAAGGGCACGACTTTGCCATTCCTGCTGCTGAGAGGCAAAAAAAGAAGCTCTTAAATGGAAGGATGGCTTTGATATCCTTCACATTTGTGTTTGTAAGACCCACTAAAACCAAACTAGTGTAGCTCAAACTGAGCTGTGGTTGACTACATGCAAATAAAATACAAATATTCTACATGCCAGTCCATTTTTCGATAATTTATTTAATTTATATAAAGTTTTTTGGGGGGGACAAATTGAAATATAGTCAAAAATAATTATCAATAATTACTTTTTTTTTTAACAAAAGTTTTCTAATCATTTCAATTGATCTTTTCCCCAATTATGCAAATACTATAAAAATGTTCCAGGGATATGCAGTACATATTTTTCATTGATCAGTTCTCAACAACTCTTCCAATCTAAAATAAAAAATCTTTCCTGGCTAATTTTTAAATTTATATAAAAAAAATTTGATAGTCAATATAATTGCGGTGGGGTGTCCAAACTTTTTCTACCGTGGGCTGCATACAGAAAAATCACTTCAGCACTTTATTTCTACTTATTTGTAGTATTTACTGTATTTATATATAATAAGTTACAGTATTTACAGTGGTGTTAAAAAGTATTTTCCCCTTTCTTGATTTGTCACACTGAAATATTTCGGATCATCAAACAAATGTAAATATTAGTCAATGACAGCAACAGAACACAAAGTGCAGATTTTTAATTGAAACTTTTTATTATCAAAGAAAAAATACACATTGTGAAACAACCAGTCAGTTAATCAAAATGACCCCAAGAGCGCAGTGACGACTCTACCAAGAGGCCACAAAAGACCCCACAATAACATCCAAAGAAGTGCGGGCCTCACTTGCCTCAGTTAAGATCAGTGTTGATGACTCCACCATCCACTGGGCAAAAACGGTGGAGTTCCAAGACCAAAACCACTGCTGAACATTAATACTCCTCTCAACTTTAACAGAAAATATCTTGATGATCCCAAGACCTTTGGGAAAATACTCTGTGGTCAGACAAGACAAAAGAAGAACTTTTTGGAAGGTGTGTTCCCATCATTTCAAAAAAAGAACATAATAGCAAGAGTAAAATATGGTGGTGGTAGTGTGATGGTCTGGGGCTGTTTTGCTGCTTCAGGACCTGGAAGGCTTGCTGTGATAAATGGAAGCATGACTTCTGATGTCTACCAAAAAAATGATCCAAAACACACCCGCATGCTGTGGCATGACCTTAAAAAGGTGCTTCATACTAGAAAAGCCTCCATTGTGGCTGAATGACAACAATTCTGCAAAATTCATCCACAGTCAAAAACGCTTGATTGCAGTTGTTGCTGCTAAGGGTGGCCCAACCACTTATTAGCTTTAGGCTAAAATCACTTTTTCACACCAGGCCATGTAACTTTGCATTTGTTTCTCCCTTCATAATAAAACGTAGCTTTTAAAAACTGCATTTTATGTTCAGCTGTGTTGTCATTGACTAATATTTACGTTTGTTTGATGATCTGAACAAAAGTGTGACAAACATGCAAAAGAGTAACAAAGTTATTCTTTGTTAACTTTAACTTTGTTTTTACAAAGTTGTAATAACAAAATCTAATTTATAATAGCATATAAGCAATTCTACAAGTGAAAATAATCCAAATAATTTATAATAACCTAAATAACCAATAAATGCTGATATCATTATCGGCAGAAAACAAATGCCGATACAGGCATGCCTAATATCTAGATTTAAGGATATCTAGATTTAAAAACAAAGTCTTGTCATTTGTGTTTTCAGCTTTTTCTTGCTTATTTTGTTTCATTTTTGTAATGTTCTTTTAAAAATGACATCAAAAAAAGAGCTTCAGAGGGTGCAGTCAATTTTAACCGACTTCAGCTGTTGGTGATTCAAAAAAGGTATCAAAAGTGTAACGTGATGAGCCCGGGGCAGCAACACCGTGGCTGCTCTAATCTCTTTAAATAAACACTCCTCCCTCGCCCCCCCCTGGATTCACATCTGGGCTCGGGTGTTATCACAGAAAACCTCCACTGCCCAGACACCAGCCTGTTTCTTGTGTTCAGGATGCACACGCACACACACACAGGCACACACTCAATCATATCTCAAGCTGGAGTCAGGCTGAGGAAACCAAACGTGAGGGAAGGAAGTGTCGAAGCCAGCGGGAAAGCAGATTTCTCCTCAAGTCGGCACAATTCTTTGCCTGTGTGAGGACTGAGGGAGCGAGGCCGAGAAGACAGGGGAACATCACTTGACCATTCACGACAACAAGGGGAATATTCCACATTCACCAACGAAGGCACCTCCACCACCTCTTGGACTCACAGAGAAGACATCAGGAGGAAATTCTTGGCATTCTCTTCATCCTCAGGAATTTGGGTCCCAGCAGTTGCCGCAGCATCAAAGTGCAGGAGGACGGTCGCCCTTGATCCCCCCGACCCCCTCAGTGAGTAAATACCATCCTGCAACTAAAGCAAGGAAAGAAACTTGTTTAGTTTTTTATAAACAGCGTGTAAAGCGAGTAGTAAGACAGAAGCATGACAAACAGGTTATGTTTTCAACTGTGTCTATATAAAATAAACAGACTTTGATGGTTACGTGTGTGACATGGAAATACAAACTCACAAGTGCGCGTATTAAACAAGCAAAAAGTAATCACAGCCATAACATTGTTCAAACGACAGGCTGATTAGAGGAATTTTGGGCTCCAGCGTGGCTCATTGTTCTCGGTTATCCTGCAGTGTGGAGGTGGGGTCGTCACCGAGCATTTCCTTGCACTTAAAGCGGGATAGACTTTCCACTGCTTTACTACCACTTTAGTCTTCAAGTAAACGTGTTGTTCCCTGTTCGATGATGATGAATGCAGACTTCAAATGGAAGGGGGTCGATTAAAAAAACTGTTTTACAGCTTAGAGCTCTCATTGTTTCAACCTGGGACCCACATTTTCCAACAATCATTCAGTCACGACCCACTTTTATTTAACTCTTGATTATATATACACTGTGGATATATATATATATATATATACACACATATATAGTGAGGGAAAAACTATTCAAACTCCAGCTGATTTTTGTAAGTTTGCCACTAACGAAGAAATGATCAGTCTATAATTTCAATGGTAGCTTTATTTGAACACTGAGAGACAACAATGACCAAAAAAATCCAGATAAATGCGTTTCAAAAAGAGTTATAAATGAATTTGCATTTCCTTGAAGGAAATAAGTATTTGATCCCTTTGAAAACCGTGCTTCAGTACTTGGTGGCAAAACCTTTGTTGGCAATCACAGAGGTCAGCCGTTTCTTGTAGTTGGCCACAAGGTTTGCACACATCTCAGGGGGGTTTTGGCCCACTCCTCTTTGCAGATCCTCTCCAAGTCATTCATGTTTCATGGCTGATGTTTGGCAACTCCAACCTTCAGCTCCCTCCACAGATTTTCTATGGGATTAAGGTCTGGAGACTGACTAGGCCACTCCGTGACCTTAATATGCTTCTTCTTGAGCCAAGCTTTTGTTGCCTTGGCCGTGTGTTTTGGATCATTGTCATGCTGGAATACCCAACCACGACCCATTTTCAATGCCCTGACTGAGGGAAGGAGGTTCTTACCCAACACTTGACGGTACATGGCCCCATCCATCCTCCCTTTGATGCGGTGCAATTGTCCTGTCTCCTTGGCAGAAAAACACCCAAAGCATAATGTTTCCACCTCCATATTTGACGGTGGGGACGGTGTTTTTGGAGTCATAGGCAGCATTCCTCCTCCTCCAAACACGGCGATTTGAGTTGATGCCGAAGAGCTCAATTTTGGTCACATCTGACCACAACACTTTACCCCCGTCTTCCTCTGAATCAGTCAGATGTTCAGTGGCAAACTTCAAACGGACCTGTAGATGGATTTTCTTCACCAGGGGGACATTGCAGGCCCAGCAGGATTTCAGTCCTTCACGGCGTAGTGTGTTACCAACTGTTTTTGTGGTGACTATGGTCCCAGCTGCCTTGAGATCATTGACAAGTTCCTCCTAAGTGGTTCTTGGCTGATTCCTCACCGTTCTCATTATCATTGAAACTCCATGAGGTAAGATCTTGCATGGAGCTCCAGACTGAGGGAGATTTGCAGTTAATTTATGTTTCTTCCATTTGCGAATAATTGCACCAACTGTTGTCACCTTCTCATCCAGCTCCTTGGCAATGGTCTTGTAGCCCATTCCAGCCTTGTGTAGGTCCACAATCTTGTCCCTGACATCCTTGGAAAGCTCTTTGGCCTTGGCCATGGTGCAGAGTTTGGCATCTGGATTGATTGATTGCTTCTGTGGACAGGTCTCTTTTATACAGGTAACGAGCTGAGAGGGCTGCCAATGTCAGCTCGTTACCTGTATAAGATCCACCTGGGAGCTAGAGATCTTGCTGACGGATAGGGGATCCAATACTTATTTCCTTCATAGTAATGCAAATTCATTTATAACTCTTTTTGAAACGCATTTTTCTGTATTTTTTTTGTCATTGTTGTCTCTCAGTGTTAAAATAAACCCACCATTGACATTATAGACTGATCATTTCTTTGTTAGTGGGCAAACTTACAAATCAGCTGGGGTTCAAGGAGTTTTTTCCCTCACTTTGTATACAATATGTGTGTGTGTGTGTGTGTGTATGTGTGTATGTATATATATATATATATATATATATATATAATTTTTTTGTTTGTTTTGTTTTTTATAGCATTTTGGATCACAGCATTTTGTCATTTGGTGTGGCTGGCCCACCAGTTGAGAACCATTGTTTTAGCACATGTGTCCCCCCCAAATGAATGTAAAACAACCATGACAACACTGACAATGAAACAACCCCTAATGTAAAACAATATTGACTATAAGACAACACTGAATGTGGGACAACTATGACTATAAGATACCACCAAATATAAGACAACCTTGACATTAAGACAACAGTGACTAAAAGATAACCCAGAATATAAGACAACAGTGACAATAAGACAACCTGAAATATAAAACACCACATAAGACAACACTGAAAATGAGACATCTATGACTATAAGATGACCATAACTATAAACACTGAATATAAGACATTACCACCATACCATAACTGTAGGACAACACTGAAAATAAAACAAGACAAAACTGTCAATAAAACAACAGTGAATATAAGATCTCCTTTTCCTTTTGGCTTATCCCTGCTTGTCCCTGGAGGGGTCGCCACTCCGAATCAACTTTCCTTCGATAATCCTGAATATAAGACAACACTGAACATAATGCAACCATAACTATAAGACACCACAGACAATAAGACAGTCAATATAAAATAACCCGGAATATAAGACAACACTGACTATTAAACAGCGGTTCTCAAATTAATTATACTCAATGTGTCATTTGTCTCCATTTTGTTGCATTTACCTGGTTTCAGTTTCAAGATCGGTTTGTACAGTACTGATAAATAAAGATTATCTGTCAATAGTATTGCAAATGGTGGGGGGCGCAACATTTCTGGCCCAAGGGGAGGCGAGACAGAAAATAACTGAGAACCACCGCTTTAAGACAACCTTGAATATAGGACAACCACGGCTATAAGGCAACAACAAATATAAGACAACCCGTCTTTTTCACGGCCCATGTTTGCCCATTTTTTCTACAAAAAAAGAGAAAAATTCTACATTTCTATCTGCTGGACAGCACCTAGTTGTGTTTTCTGGATATTGCTGGAGTGACGACAGCACAGTGCAAGATGTAGTCCGCTGGGATTAGGCTCTAGCTCCTGGGGACAGTGAACAGGAGCAGGAACGGTTCAAAATGGATGTCAGTTAAAATAGCAATAAACAAATTAAATAACCCAATGAATGTATTTGGATCATTCAAAAATGTACAAAGTGCTGTCCATTCAACAAAAACAGAGCAATGAAATAGATCAAAGGTGTGCCAAACCTTTTTTTATTGGCCCTCGGCACAATCAATTCATGATATGGAGACATTTTATTCAATTTTAGTCATCTTTCTCTACTTTGCACACAGTTTGTCCAAAATATACTGAGAAATTGTTTGGCTGTTGAAAACAAGACTATTATTAGTCGAAAATATTGACGCAAATGCATATATTGTTTAGTCTAAATGAATATAAATGACTACATGAAGTCAAACACAAATTGACGTTGCAGTGATATGTCGTATCCTACACCGGTCACTAGGTGTCAGTGATATCCAGTGGCCATTAAAGGAAGTACTGTACTGTACTGTACATGGTGAAGCACAATTCCATGTTTGTATGATGGATTTACGGCTACTAAGCGATCGTTCCAACGTACCTTTATCACCAGTGCAGACGGTCATCGGCCTGAACGAGCGACGGTTGAACAGCCGGTGCTACGGATGGCGCGAACGTGAGCCTGAGGAGTCTATAGCTGCCTCTAAGGTGCCTGGCGTAAAAACATTAAAGCCGACCCTGAACAGTGCCTGCACTAAAAGCAATATTTACAAAATAGGTGTGTTATTTAACGTCTACAGAGAGCGAATGGTGTCGTAAACAGGCTTTCAATGCTCAAAACGAGGAATTACGGTACATTTGCTGTGTCACCTATAAAACAAAGGTAAGAAGTGGATGTTTTTAGTTCAGTTAGTCATATTTGAAACTATAATTGAACAACTGCTACAGATGGCGCCAATGCGAGCCCAAGGACCCTTTAGCTGCCCTCTGAGGTGCCTGGCGCAAAAAAATATAAAACCGACCTTGAACAGTGACTGCATTAAAGCCATTATTTACAATAATAGGGGTGTTATTTCACGTATAGAGGGCGCTAATAATGTCTAATATGTCTCAAACGAAGCATTATTGTACATTTGTTCTGTCATCTATAAAATAAAGCTAATATGTGGATGTTTAGTTCAGAAAGTTTAGCGTATTTGGACCTACTTTGAACACAAAGCCAGGCCAAGGACCCTTTAGCTGTCTTCTGAGGTGCCTGTTAAGCCTGCATTAAGACAATGATACTAGAGAATTAACAATAATAGGGATGTTGTTTTATGTTAATGATGTCAAAACCCGTACTTAGCATGTCAAAAACAGTTTTTCCATGCTTCACTACCAAAATTTTCCATTTTCAAATAAGAAATCTTATTAATTAACATCTAAATAATCGAATTAATTAATTAATCTAACAATTAACTAACAATCTAATTAGAAAATGTATCAAAAGTGCTCCCCGCTTCCCTACGGTCCCCATATTGGTTATGTAGGTGAAATTCTTTGTAACTTTCCTGCAGTTCTCCACCAGAAGCATGAGTCTGCCACGCAACGGGACACTGGAGAAGACGTCGGAGCAGCCTCCACCTGATCCCAGCTCCCCCTCCAGAGGGGCCAGCGGGGTGGTGCCCCCGCCATACTCCATGGGCGGCAGCGAGGTCGCCGACGCACCGCTGGAGTTGAGGGGCTCTCTGGACTGCTGGGCCTGCTCCGTGCTGGTCACGGCTCAGAATCTCATCATCGCGCTCATCAATGGAATGTTGGCCGGCGTCGTGTTTGGTATCATCCTCACGCCTGCGCTCGTCATGATCACATTTGGCTTCCTGTGTCACTCCACGGTGTGTACGCTGTCACTTCTTCCTCCCACTAATCTGGGACGCCAAAATTGTTCTTCAGGTGCAATAACTTGAGTGACTTCTACCAATGCATTGATGATTCTGTGCATTTCATTGATGCAGGTGCAGCCTCACGGAACCTCCGTGTACTGTTCCGACCTGCTGGACGATGCCGGCTGCGTGGCCCTGCTGGTGGTGGGCTTCCTGCTGCTCACGCCCCTGCTGGTCCTGGCGCTGGCGGCTTTCTGTCGCCTGGCTCGCCACCTCCAACTGGCCATGTGCTTCATTCCCTACAGCCGGGCCGTTTACAAGAACCTGCCCGCCACCCGACACAGGGGGTCGGGGGCGGGCGGCTGCTGTGGCCAGCAGGGGGCTTTAGAAAGGGAGACCAAAGGCAGTGTTTGGGTGTAAGGAGACAAGAGGATTTTTTATTAGCAGGCGGTCTTGGCTTCCAAACTTTCTTTTTCTTAGTAACTTTTTTCATTTCTGAAGCCGCTGTAAAATTCTATCCAATACTTTCATTGTTGGAAGTGAACATTTGTAAGCCTTTTTGTATTCCCTTCCTTTGTATTTTTCCAATAAAACTTTACAATGTCATCTGCAAACATCATAGTCCATGGAGATTCCTGTCTAACCTCGTCCGTCAGCCTGTCCATCAACATAGCAAACAAGAAGGGGCTCAGAGCTGATCCCTGATGGAGTCCCACCTTCACTCGGAACTGCTCTGTCACACCTGCAGCACACCTCACTACTGTCTTCCAGTCCTCGTACATGTCCTGCACCGCTCTAACATACTTCTCTGCCACTCCAGACTTCCTCATACAATACCACACTTCCTCTCTGGGCACCCTTTTAGTGGCATAAAGTTGAAATAGTAACTGAAAAAGACGTTTAAGTAGTAATATTATTAGAAACAAAACAACAAATAAAGTAGTCATTGTAGGGGAAAAACTTACAATATTATTAGAAGAAAGTCAAAATATTATGGGAATAAACTCATTCAAAATTATTCAAAATTCAAACAGCAGTAATTTTAAAGTTTTAAGTCAAAACAGTAAGCAAAAAAAGTTGCAATTTACAAGAATAACATTGTGATAAATATATTTTTTATCAACAAAGGGGAAAAAAAACAAAGTCATAATACTGTGAGAAACAAACCAAAAAACAACAAATAAAGTTGTAATTTTAGGAAAAAAAATAGGTAGGGGGAAAGTTACAATATTACAAGAATTTCTGGAAATAAAGTCATAATTATGAGAAGAAAATTGACAGCTGGAATTTTGCAAGAGTAAAGTTAAAATATTAAGAAAAAAATGTTGTATTCTAACGATACAAATATGTAATTTACAAGATAATATTTTAAATTTAGGAGGAAAAATTGCATAATTTAGTAGCACAGCGTTGAAACATTAAATACATTATTTAAAAAGGGTTAAGGGAGGTTTTTGTCGTAATATTAGGAGAAGCAAACAAAACAACGGATGAAGTTGTAATGTTATGTTGGGGGAAAAAGTTATAATATTATGAGAATCAAGTCCAAATATTATTGGAATAAAGTTATAAGAGAAAATGTACAAAAACCAAATACAAATAAACCAAAAATAAAAAAAAAACAACAGTACAAATGGAGTTTCACAATAATAATGTCCGAATATTTATTAAAAAACAAGTTGTAATTTAACAAGAAAAAGCTGTAATTTGACAAGAACAATGTCATGATGTTATGAGGAAAAAAACAAAAACAGAAATGGAAAAACAGCTGTAATTTTAACAAAATAAAGTAAAATATTAAGAAGCGTCCATCCATTGTCACAGTTTATGTAATATTATAAGGAAAAAATAATGTCTGTCCGTCCGTTTTCTTCCGCTTATCCGAGGTCGGGTCGCGGGCGCAGCAGCCTAAGCAGGGAAGCCCAGATTTCCTTCTCCTCGGCCACTTGGTCCGGTTCTTCCCGGCGGATGCCGAGGCGTTCCCAGGCCAGCTGAGAGACATAGTCTTTCCAGCGTGTCCCGGGTCTTCCCAGAGGCCTCCTACCGGTTGGACGTGCCCTGAACACCTCCCCAGGAAGGCGTTCGGGAGGCATCCTAACCAGATGCCCGAGCCACCTCATCTGACTCCTCTCAATGATGAGGAGCAGCGGTTCTACTCCGAGTCTCTCCCGGATGACAGTGCTTCTCACCCTATCTCTAAGGGAGAGCCCAGCCACCCTGCGGAGAAAACTCATTTCGGCCGCTTGTACCCGCCATCTTGT
>QODF01000173.1:886118-912883 GCA_024372805.1 Oostethus manadensis
CTCTTTCTTCAGCTTGACGGCATCCCTCACCGCTGGTGTCCACCAACGGGTTCTGGGATTACCGCCACGACAGGCACCGACCACCTTACGGCCACAGCTCTGATCAGCCGCATCAACATTGGAGGCACGAAACATCGCCCACTCGAACTCAATGTCCGCTGCCTCCTTCGGAACTTGGTCAAAGCTCTCCCGCAGGTGGGAGTTGAAACTCCTTCTGACAGGGGACTCTGCCAGACTTTCCCAGCAGACCCTCACAATGCGTTTGGGTCTGCCAGGTTCTGACCGGCATCCTCCCCCACCATCGGAACCAACTTACCACCAGGTGGTGATCGGTTGACAGCTCCGCCCCTCTCCTCACCCGAGTGTCCCAAACATGTGGCCGGAAGTCCGACGACACAACCACAAAGTCAATCATCGAACTGCGGCCCAGGGTGTCCTGGTGCCAAGTGCACATGTGGACACCCTTATGCTCGAACATGGTGTTTGTTATAGACAATCCGGGACGAGCACAGAAGTCCAATAACAAAACACAGCTCGGGTTAAGATCAGGGGGCTGTTCCTCCCAATCACACCTCTCCAGGTCTCACTGTCCCAGCCAACGTGAGCGTTAAAGTCAGCCAGTAGAACAAGGGAATCCCCCGAGGGAGCACTCTCTAGAACTTCCTCTAAGGACTCCAAAAACGTTGGGTATTCTGAACTGCTGTTTGGTGCATAAGCACAAACAGTCAGGACCCGTCCCCCCACCCGAAGGCGTAGGGAAACTACCCTCTTGTTTACCGGGTTAAACTCCAACGTGCAGGCTTGGAGCCGGGGGGCAACAGGAATTGCCACCCCTGCCCGTTGCCTCTCATTGCCGGCAACACCAGAGTGGAATGAAGTCCAGCCCCTCTCGAGGGGACTGGTTCCAGAGCCCTTGCTGTGCGTTGAGGTGAGTCGGACTATATCTAACCGGAATTTCTCCACCTCACGCACCAGCTCAGGCTCCTTCCCCGCCAGAGAGGTGACATTCCACGTACCGGCCACTAGCTTCTGTAGCCGAGGATTGGACCGCCAAGGCCTCCGCCTCCGGCCGCCACCCAGCTTTCTTAGCACCCGACTCCTTTGGCCCATCTTGCAAGTGGTGAGCTCATGGGAGGGGGTACCCACGTTACCTTTTCGGGCTGTCCTCGACCGGGCCCCATGGGTGCAGGCCCGGCCACCAGACGCTCGCCACCGTGCCCCGCCTCCAGGCCTGGCTCCAGAGGGGGACCCCGGTGACTCGCGTCCGGGCGAAGGAAAACGAAGTCCAATGTTTTTAATCATCATCAGGGTCTTCTGGGTCATCATCAGTGTTCTCCTCCCCTCATCCACCACCTTATCGTGCTGGAGGAGTTTGCGTGTCCCAATGATCCCAGGAGCTAAGTTGTCGGGGGCTGTCATGCCCTGGTAGGGTCACCCAGCACAAACAGGTCCTAGGGGAGGGACCAGACAGAGGGTGGCTCAAAAGAGCCTGATAAAAAAAAATGTCATTTTCGTATAATAGAGTAGAATTATTAAAGAAAAACATGTTATTTTTTCAAGTTCTAATTTCATGAGCAAACAAAAAAGCAGGAATAAAGTTGTAATTTCTGGAAAATTGGGTTGGATAAATATTATGAGAATGAAGTCAAAATATTATGGAAAAAAATTCATAATTACCGAAAGAAAATTTACGAGAAGAAAGTTGAAGTAGTTGGAAAAAAAAAACAATAGCAAAAATGGGGACCCCAATCATAGGCCGTCGCCAAAGTGGCCCTCTAATTTGTGTTCTTTTGATTCGGCTCCCAAAGTGCCTCAATTTTGGTTTACAGCTCGATCGTGCGAAAGCCCCTTTTTTTCTACTTAGTGTCGAGACACACGGAACCACACGTTTTCCCCTGATCAAAAAAGACGAGAAAAATGGCAGCTACTACACTTTATGGAGTCTGAGGGCCGCTTCGTTCACGAACGACACACCAGTACATGACCCTTGTACCTTCCCCCACAGACAACGCAATCAAAACACTTTTTGTTTAAATTAACACGAAAAAACGTTGATTATTTTCATTTTATGGTGGGGAAAAACAATCTGCGAATCATCGTCACGCTGAGTTTTGAGTCGAAGCTTTTGGGTGCTGTTACCCATCACGTCCACCAGGCGGACTGACAAATCCCTATGCGGATGGGGACACATTAAACAGGCACCGCCCGAGACAACTATAAACACGCGGGACCTTTGGCCGGGTCAAAGGTAACACAGTATTACCCCTTCTTTTCTCGAAAGATTACCACTTGTTTTCTCGTAATATTATGACTTTATAATTATTAATAATAATTATTAATAATAATTATTATTATTATGACTTTTTAATATCGAAAAAGTGGTCCCAATACGCCGTGGTAAAAATAGAGTCGAACATACAAGATATAAAACCTTTATTCATACATAAATTACAGACAAGGTTTAAGTGTTTGTGTTCCTTTAATGAGGGCGATAACATTTCTCTTGTGTGTTTATGATCTCACCGTCCTGCAAGCGCATCGGACTTGTTGCATTAGCACGGTTGGTTGTGGATGTTTGACAATAGTTTGTGGTGAGGAGCTTTGTATGGCGCCGTGAACGAGCCCGGTTCCAAGCTGCCGCGACCGTCCTCGTCCACCTGGCCCATGATTATGTAGTTAGCACCTGCGGGGAAGAAATCGAGTCTCCATGA
Organism: Oostethus manadensis; assembly: GCA_024372805.1. NCBI lineage: Eukaryota > Metazoa > Chordata > Actinopteri > Syngnathiformes > Syngnathidae > Oostethus > Oostethus manadensis. Next base: position 888,830 of record QODF01000173.1, read on the forward strand.
ACGCTGTTTGTGTTTACACTGTGTGTGTGTGTGTGTGTGTGTGCGTGGGCGTACCTCTGCGGAGCAACGGGCACTTCCTGCACTGTGACACCAACTTAACTGACATGGCCTCTCCGACCTGCGTGATGGTTAGCCCACCCGCTTTGTAAGTCCTGATGAGGGAGACCCCCACGAGAAGGGTGCCCCGGGGTCCGGGGGCCAGAGAGGTCACCTTCCCGGTGACCACTGCAAAAAGGGACACATTCGGCGTGGGTGCAAATCTGGATAAAGGGGCAGATATAGCGGGACCTGGAAAGTCTAAAGCCCCTAGTAGGCTCTCGAAAAAGTGGAGTTGTCTTATGTTCGTGGTTGTCCTATAATTTGTGGAGATACAGCATGTGTGCTGGTTTTTTATTGTAAAAAAATAAATAAATAGTAATAACAAATACATGTAATTAACAATCGACTGAACTGGACTGTTCATGTTGTCATAGAAGACGTTTTGACTCTCATCCGACACACACCGGGTCTTTGGGCGTGAACTGACGGGATGAGAGGCAACACACACCAGTCAGACTGGAAAGGACAGCTGTACTCTGTCTAGATAGGAATGCTATGGTCTGAGCTGTCCTATCTAGTCTGATAGACTATAGCTGTCCTATCTAGACAAAGTAGAGCTGTCCTTTCCAGTCTGACTGGTGTGTGTCCCACCTAGTCTTGAGCATGAACTGATGGGATGAGAGGCCAAATGTCTTTTATGACAACCTAAACAGTCCAGTTGCGATCAATTGAATGCCAATTATTTAATGAATTGTATTTGTTATTACCAGTCAGATAGATAGGACATATCTTGTCTGTCTAGATAGGACAGCTCCAGTCTGAGCTGTCCTATCTAGTCTTACTGGTGTGTGTCCCACCAAGACTTTGAGCACGAAATAGACTAGAGCTGTCCTATCTAGTCTTACTGGTGTGTGTCCCACCAGGTCTTTGAGCCCGAACTAGACTACAGCTGTCCTACCTAGTCTTACTGGTGTGTGTCCCACCAAGACTTTGAGCACGAAATAGACTAGAGCTGTCCTATCTAGTCTTACTGGTGTGTGTCCCACCAGGTCTTTGAGCCCGAACTAGACTACAGCTGTCCTACCTAGTCTTACTGGTGTGTGTCCCACCAAGACTTTGAGCACGAAATAGACTAGAGCTGTCCTATCTAGTCTTACTGGTGTGTGTCCCACCAGGTCTTTGAGCCCGAACTAGACTACAGCTGTCCTACCTAGTCTTACTGGTGTGTGTCCCACCAAGACTTTGAGCACGAAATAGACTAGAGCTGTCCTATCTAGTCTTACTGGTGTGTGTCCCACCAGGTCTTTGAGCCCGAACTAGACTACAGCTGTCCTACCTAGTCTTACTGGTGTGTGTCCCACCAAGACTTTGAGCACGAAATAGACTAGAGCTGTCCTATCTAGTCTTACTGGTGTGTGTCCCACCAGGTCTTTGAGCCCGAACTAGACTACAGCTGTCCTACCTAGTCTTACTGGTGTGTGTCCCACCAAGACTTTGAGCACGAAATAGACTAGAGCTGTCCTATCTAGTCTTACTGGTGTGTGTCCCACCAGGTCTTTGAGCCCGAACTAGACTACAGCTGTCCTACCTAGTCTTACTGGTGTGTGTCCCACCAAGACTTTGAGCACAAAATAGACTAGAGTTGTCCTATCTAGTCTGCCTGGTGTGAGTCCCACCCTGTCTTTGAGCCTGAACTACACTAGAGCTCCACTTTCTAGTCTTTGATCATGAGCAGATGAAGCCTGCTCAAATGAGAAGTATAACATCTTCTACGACAACCTGAACAGTCTCGTTGTGATCGACTGAATGCTCTGAGAAAACACATACAGTAACACATCAATTTTCTTTCGCTTATCCGGGTCCACGTCACAGGGGCAGTAGTCTCAGTTGGAGAAGTCCAGTTCCCAGTCCCCTGCCACCTCAGCCATTTTCACCGAGAGGACCCCAATGCCTCCAGCGTGTCTTAGGTCTGCACTGGGGCCTTCTCCGTCATCATGTCCTTTTGATGTGAAGGAGCAGCAGCTCCACACTGACCAAGCTCTTGACTCTATTTTAGAGTTCTAGACACCCTTCAGAGGAAACTCATTTTGGTCGCCCTCGTTTTTTCGGTCACGACCCAAAGCTTATGACCATAGAGTAGGTGAGGGTGGGAACATAGATCGACCAGTAGCTTTCGGTGTATCCCCGCGCTGGGTTCGAGCACAGGACTTCCGGAATGGGAGTCGAGAGCGCTGACTGTTGGGTCAAAAGCCCTGTCAACCCGGTGTTCAGTGCAGCTTTTAAGCCCGGGGGAGGAAGGTTTTACCAACATACACTTGCGCAGCCACACTGGCGGGCAACCAATACATCAGCTCTCTCTTCTCCACGACGGTCTGGTACAGCAACTGCGTTGCTACAGATGCTGCACCAATCCGTCTGTTGACCTCATGCTCCAACCTTCCCTCACTCGTGAACATGATCCAGGATACTTGAACTCCTCCACCTGGGACAAGACCTTGCTCCCAATCAGTAGGGTCCAATCCTCAGATTTGGAGGTGCTAAGTCTCATCCTGAAAGCTTCCCGCTTGGCTGCAAACCTCCCCGGTAAACGCTGAAGGTCACAGTGGACATCAGGACCAAATTGTCTGCGAATAGCTTAGACGAGATCCTAAGGCCCCCAACCTGGACCCCCTCGATGTCTATGAATTTTACCCATGAAAATTCCGAACGGAATGGGTGACAGAGGGTGAACCTTGGCGGAGCCAATGTTCACTGGAAGGACGGATTTAAAAGACTTGATCATTTTCCTCACCCTAAGGAAAATGATCGAGTCTTTTAAATCCGTCTTAGGGTGAGGAGCTTGGCCATCCGGGAGGAGCTCAGAGTAGAGCCGCTGCTCCTTCACATCGAGAGGAGCCGGTTGAGGTGGCTCGGGCATCTAGTCCGGATGCCCCCCGGGCGCCTCCCTGGTGAGATGTTTCGGGCATGCCCAGTCGGGAGAAGGCCCCCGGGAAAGACCTAGGACACGCTGGAGGGACTATGTCTCACAGCTGGCCTGGGAACGCCCTGGTGTCCTCCCAATGGAGCTGGAAGAGGTCGCCGGGAACCGGGAAGTCTGGACTTCCCTACTGAAGCTGGACCCGGACCCGGATAAGCGGTGGAAAATGGATGGATGGATGGATGATCATTTTCCAGTCAAAGAAATCGGCATGAGCATTTATGGGACGATTGCACCTGACCGATTTTCTTTTTGGACCTACCAAATTCGCTGGCACAGAAACTGGTCTTGACGGTTCCCTCTCTTTTACAGGCTTTGGCACACAATGGATTCTGAGCGACTGCAACGTAAAGAAAACGTCCAGCATGAAGTTCGGGAGCGTTGAAATGGAGGCGGAGCTCGCCCCACTCACCAGGCCTCTTTGCGTTCGGTCTTGCGACAACCACTCTCCTGTCCTGACCGGTCGTACCCTTGCCACGGCCAGCAGTGGGATTAACCGGTTTGGGACTTTGTGTTGGTTCTGGTGCAGGAGGGGGTTCATATTTGGGTGTAGCAACAGGCGGGGGCGCTGTGGCTGCAGGGATGCGTTCACGTACGGGGGGTCTGGCTGGAATAGGTCTGGTATCAGCACCGGAACTGTGCATTGTCGGTACGTCAGCGTCGCGGGAGACGCTGTTGTAGTAGGCCAGGAATCCGTCGGACGTCACGCTGAGGTCTGACACAAACTGGACCAGTAGCACGTTGCCGCTGGTAACGATCGGCCTGCGCAGAACAGAAAGTGGAACAACGTTGGACGCAATTCAGTGAACAAGAGACGATCCGCTGGGCTGCTTACTGTGGGGCTTGATCGCCACAGAATTTTCCGATCAGGCGTGAGTCGTCTTTCTCGCCGCCGTTGAAGAACGCCACGTAGTCGAAGCGACAATAGGTGTCCGCCTCCAAGACGAACTTGTCAAACGTAACCTGGATTACCTGGTACCCAAACACAAACAATCCAACGTGTCCAATAGCGGCTAGCCGGTTCCGGACCCGACAGGTGACAAAGCAGCATTCATTGTTGACTTTGGGGGATCAGAGTCAAGTGTTATCTTGGTAGCCAATGTTAAGGACTTGTTTGCCTGTTCAAACTTGCAATAAAAGCCTGGTGCTTGTGTGTCTGAGCCAACATTACAGTAACATTACTGACTGGGGTTGTGCGATACCACGTACTTCCTTTCCGATCCGGCGATACCAATCCAATACCAGTGGTAACGTTTAAAAAGCAGTGTCATTCATATTACAGCTTAAAGAACACAAGACACTTACTAAACCATGAAGGTACATGCATTTATATTTTATTAAATAATTGAAGTTATTTATTTATGTATTTTAAACCCTGCTGGGTTTAAGTTGGCGGCATGAACAGCTGGTATCGGGAGTATCGATATTTCAGTATCGAGCCACACACCGCTATTACTGCCATCTAGGGACCAGTCTGGAACACTGCACATCTTCACAACCTCTTTGAATGCATCTTCCGAATGCCTTATATTTGTATTTAGCCATTATGCTTGAAAATACTTTTAAAAAACTGTCAAATTTGCTTGAATATGACTAATAACAGACCATATTCAACCCCAAAACGACATCATTTATTGATATATTCTAAAAAAAACAACGACAGAGCAAAGGCGCAAAGTGGCGAGGAAGCCCTGACGTATTTCCATCAAGTCTTTTTTGTCATATTTTTCTACAAAATCTTGACAGATTGCAAAGAAAAGAGAATATTTCCCATCAGTTGAACGTCTCGGATGCGTCAGCTCACTGATGTGCGTGTGAGTGACAGGAAAAAAAGCTCTGAACATAAGACATATATAGAGTATAGCATGAGCGTCATAGAAGACGGATGGGTGACAGAAAAACTGCTAAGAGCGCCTCCGGTGGTCGTAGCCAAGCATTGCACTACATATCATGCACCATCATTTCTAATAAATGAGAATGAAGGGAAAGGCTGTCGCCCCGATGATCCATGCGTGTTTTGCTGACCTTATTGGGGTCCACCGTGATGAGCCAGGAGCAGCTGGTTCCTGGCGGATACTTCTTGTCGGGCCAGTTGGGTGTTTTGATTTCTCCCTGGGATTTTGTTATCTTTCCCCCACAGAACTGTTGATCTGAAAGGAAGCCAACGCAAACCCCCCCGGAGCCGGAGCCCCCACCCCGTGGAGATCATGAGGAATCACATTTGGCTGAGTGGAGCTCGTTGGGACACAGTTAGTTAGACGAAGTGAACGATACACGACATGTCACAGGCTTTTTGTTACGCAATGTTTTCTGTTTCTTGGAGACTCTGTGCCTGTAAGTAATGTGCAACTAGAATTATATGAGAAGTGTGGCATTTTAGACATCAGTGTTGTTTATTCCCGTTTGGCTTGGAGATTGTAGCTGCTGTGTCCGCCATTGAGAAACTAAATGTTCTGTTGTTGTTTTTTTTAAAATTTTCCAAATATTTCAACTTTCTTCTTAAATATTACTTCATAAATTGTCTTTCTAAAACATAATTTTTTCCTCAACCACATTTTTCCAAATACATCTTTACTTAGTTTTGGGTTTTTTTGCATACTATTACAACTGAAATAATAATAATATTTAAACTTTATGATACTAAAACCGCATTGTTTTTCCTCATAATCTTATTATTTTTGTGAAATTATGGCTTTTGTTCTTGTTGTAATTTTCCCCTTAATATTTTGACTTTACTCCCGTAAAATTTCAGCTGTTTTTCCATTTCATTCCCTTGATAATTTGCCTTAATATCCATAATATTCAAACTTTTTCCCAACTTAATTTTCCACAAATGACAACTTTATTCTGTTGTATTGTATTGCGTCTGTTTCCTTCTCATAATATTACGACTTATTTTACTTTATGCTACAAGGGACGTTATTTGTCTTTTTTTTCACATTTTTCCTGTCTTTTTGAATTTAACCTCTATGCTACTAAAATTATGTTTGTTTTCCCTCATAATTTATGAGTTTAGTCCCGTATTACTAAGCCTTTTTTCTTGGAAGTATATGACATTTTTCTCACAGTATTTTGACTTTATTCTTACAGCTGATTTTCAATTTCTCTTTCAACTCTTTCTTCTTTCTTCCTTTACATTTTCTTCTTGGAATTATGGTTTTATTCCCATAACATTTTTACATTATTACCATAAAATTATAACTTTTTCCCCAAACATACAGTTTGATTTGGTTCTCGTAATATTGCAACCTTAAAAAAAATAACACATTCATTTATTTAATATTTCAACTTTATGCTTGTAAAATGACATTATTTTTCCTTAGAATATTATGAGTTTATTCTTGTAATATTGTGACTTTTTCACATTATTTTAAAAATATTATTTATATTTATTATTGTATTTTTTGTTATATTAAAATATATTGTTATATGTTGTGTATGGTCATATATATATTTTTATTATTGTTATTAATATTATAACTCATATATATTTATTATTTTTTTCCCAAGTGTTTCATCTTCTTTGTACACCAACTTAATTTTCAAAAAATTACAACATAATTTTCTGCCTTTTTCCCATAATATTACAATTTAAATATTTTTATGGTACCAAAATCTTCCTCTAAATATTACAGGAATATTTTCCTAAACTTACAAGTTTTTTCTCTTAATATTTTGACTAATTTTTGGGTTATTTTCTGAAGTTTTCTTGCCTTATGGGGGAATCCAAGTGCAAGATTAGACCAGTTGAGAAGGGAATTCTTCCAAGATTCTTCCTAGGGGGGGATTTCAGTGAATACAGAGCTGGGCGGAGTAGCCGGGGAGAGGGAAGTCCAGGCTTCCCCGCTTAGGCCGCTGCTCTGCAATCCGCCCTCGGAACAGCGGAAGAAAATGGATGGATGGTCTACCTACCCTGGTCGTACGGCTTGGCCCCGCTGAAGTAGGCCACAAAGCCCCGGCCGTGGGTCTCTCCGTCGCTCACCATCTCCAGCATCATGGTGTTGGTGGTGGAAATTAGAGCACCCGGTCTGAAGGTCCCGCAGAAGCGGCCCAGTTTTTGCACCGTGTTGGACTTGCCGTTATACACGTCCAGGTAGTCGTAGCGACATTGCGAGTCTGCCTCCAGGTCAAAAATGCGGAAGGTAAGCATGACCACCTTTCCCTCCGGGACCTGCCAAGGGCGGACGGAGTGAACGGGCAGGGCGGGAGGAAGGGAAAGTGGGCGCTTGGGACTCACCGTGATGATCCAGGTGCATTTGCTGTCCGGCTTGTAGTAGCTCGGGAAGCCCTCGCTGCCGACGAACCCAGAATCGGCTACCAGCTCTCCTCCGCAGCGGAACACGGGCCTGCAGGGTTTGGCCCGGAGACAAAAATTGCATGAATGCGTAAACCGGACCCGCTGTGTCTACAATATTTACACGATCCTCCCTCGGGACTCCCCAACTTTTGGATGTTGTGGAGGTCATGTTTTGCTCGCCATCCTAACGTGGGGGGGTCCAAACTTTATCCGGTGCAAAATGAAAGGATTGTAAATAAGTGCTAAAAATGATATTTATTGCAGGGAAAAAACAATCGGAATGACAACTTTCTATATTTGTTTCTCACAATATCATAACTTACAAAAATGTAAAACTTGTTTTGCTTGAATATTTCACAACTGTGCGGAAAAACATCATTTTTTCAGTGTACAACTTTTTGATGATTATTATTTAGACTTAATTGTTGTAGAATTACAGCTGGTTTCTATTTCTGCTGGGGGGGAAAAACAGTCATTTCATCTTTTTTAATGATTTTTTTTTCTCCCAATATGAATTTGTTGCCATAATATTATAACTTTTTCACCTTTCTAGAGGTTATTGGTTCTGGGAGGGAAGTTTTCTTTTTTTTCCACCCAGTCCTACTATCCCTCGGGTCCTCCCCCCCCCTTACTCCCGTGTGCTCCATGGGGGTGTGTCGCGGGGGTCACAAACATGACCTCCTTCTGTGGTCCCCCGGGGGCCGCAAACTCCTCAGTTTTAATTACACTTACTATACACAGACCCCTCACATTCGTTTTTGGGGTGGTGGGACTCGTGTCACCTGGTGGCTAGAACTACTCAGCCGTGTTTCGCCGGCAACGTGGTCCTGGTGTCACGTAGTCTCCTCGATTTTAACCGCCGACACGCACACACATCTCACACCTCATAACACGCTTAGTTGGGGGGAGGGGGGGATTAGAGGGTCCTATTTCAAAGTGGTTTTAGTGTGTTTGGGCAGCAACAACTGCAATCAAGCATTTTTGTTAACTCGCAAATTTGTCTCTTACGGCGCTTGGGAGGAATTTTGCAGAATTGTTGTCATTCTGCCACACTGGAGCATCTCAATAGGATTCAGGTCAGACTCCAAAGTCTTCACGTGGTTTTCCTCAGCCATTCAAAGGTGGACTTGCCGCTGTGTTTTGGTTAATTGGATCTGGCTCCAGAACCCAAGTTGCTTTCAGCTTGAGGTCACCAAAAGATGGCCGGACATTGTCCTTCAGGATTTTTTTGTTAGCAGAACTCCTGCTAACAGCAAGTCACAGCATCTCCAAGAAAACATCTCCAGACCATCACACTACCACCACCACATTTTACTCTTGCTATGATGTTCTTTTACGCCAGATGTAATTGGGACAAACACTTTCCAAAAAGTTCTTTTGTGACCTCTCGGATGAGTTGTGACCGTGCTGTTAGGGTCATTGGCGGGTCCACTCCTGGGAAGGTTCACCACTGTTCCGTGTTTTGGCCATTTGAGGAGGGTGGCTCTTACTGTGTTTTGCTGGAGTCCCGCAGCTTTCGAAAGGCCCGTATAACCTTCTCCGCACGGATAGATCTCCTTTCATCTCGTTTTGTGTTCAGTTGTGTTTTCAGTGACTAAGATTTACTTTGGTTTGATAATATGAAACATTTAAGTGCGACAAACATGCAAAAAAACCCAAACAAACAAAAATCGCACCACAGCCTGTATCTACGCACACAGCAGAAAGCCAGAAGAGTCATACGCCTGCTGATCGCAGCCAAGATGTCCCGAAGCGGAGCCAAGTCGCTGGGACTCGACCCCACGGGCAGAAGCAAAAACATCTGCTGGCTCAGCCACGGCAGCCTCACATGGAAAACAACAACTGGAACCAGGACTACCAGGACCCGGACCGCCTACTGCAGATTTTAGTCAACTTCATCAGCGGGATGAGCATGAAGGCGGACAAAGTGCGTGAAGGATGTCATTCATCTTCCCGTGTGACCTCACCTGCTGTCGTTTGTCTGCTGTGCCCCCATCCTTCCCAAAGTCAGACACAGGAGCAGGGAGACGCCCCACGTTTGACCCACGTTTGCCATCACGCAAGCCCACAAACCCGCCTGGAAGACCGGGGAGTTAGCAGCAGGAGGCTGGAGCTTCGGGAGCTTCGGGAGCGAGGAAGAGGAGGAAGACGAGGGTGGGCGGGGAGAGTGTGTCTGGAGGGGGGGCTGGGGGTGGAGACTTCTAGAAAGGATGAAGAGAGATGCTAGAAGGACGGCGATGGTGAGAAAGAGCCCCCACGAGGGGGGGGCAGAAGGCTTTGATTACAGACAGATGTTTGCTCCATAATAACTTGGATGGGGGTGGGGTGGGGTGGGGGGTGGGGGGCGTAACAAAGCGGGTCCTCAACTTGAAAGCGCCTAAAATAGCTTTTAGCTAGGGGTGCCCAAAGCGTGGCCCGGGGGCTTTTTCTTTTTAAATAAAGTAATCATATAATATATGCAATATTATGCATATTATGATAAAGATGAATTAATTTAATTGGAAAAATCTGCTGTAATTTTGAGGGGAACATTTTTTAATTGAATGAAAATGATTTTTTACAATAAATTAAATAAAAGTACAGAAAAATCCGTATACCATTGTAAGGAATATTGCTGTTTTGGTAGCATAAAGTTGAAGAATTAAATAAAAAAGCTAGTACAATTTTAAGGAATAAAGTCATAATATTACAAGAAGATCATTTACAAGAGGTAAAGTTAAAAACACAAAATAAACCAGCTGTAATTTTACCAGAATAAAGTAAAAATATTCCAAAAAAGTAAAACAATTTTCTGAGAATAATGTTGTCATATTATGATTTTTAAAAAATTTAATTTTAGTGGCGTAGAGTTGAAATATGAAATAGTTATTTACAAATATATATTATTTATTTAAAATAATGATTTTACTTTAAATTGCAAGATTATGAGAAATAAACAAAACAAACTCGTTGAGTTGGTTGGGGAAAATGTTATGAGAATAAAGTCATAATATTACGGGAAAAAATCTACAACAAGTTTATAACTTGAAATCTTTGAAAAAAACCCAAAACAAAACTGGAGCCCAAAAAATTCCCCCAAGAAAGGCAAAATATGATATCATATCATGAGAATCAAGTAAAGTTGAAATGGACAAAACCAGAAAAAACACAGAATGCGTGTCCTGATTGAACTTTAGGCAGCAGTGAAAAAATAAAAATCATTGAAACGCCGGGATGTCAAACGGAGACGGTTGAAACACAAAAAATATGCTGAAGGACTGAGGATGGAACCGGCAACCATCAGGTTGGGAGACCACCAATCCGCAGAACGGAGGAGTGAACCAGCAACATCAGTACATGTGCAGCAGATGTTTCACATTTGTAGTGTAGCATCGTTAGCGTGGCGCGAATCCAACTTTCTTTGTGTGGCACGGCCGGGGAAGGAACCCAAGACCGCCAACCTTTGCTTCTCCCGGGTAAGAAAACGTTTGGGCTTTACGCTCCGATAAAACTTTGATCCTTGGTGTTTGGTTTCTCCCCGAGCGCCGGCGTGTCCTTTGGTTCCACGCAGAATCTGAGCCAGAGGTGGGGGGCGCCGGTTCCTCCCCCCCCTGCAATCCACCAGAGCATCGCCGGCGCTGCCGCGGAGGAGTTCTTCCGCATGAGTCAACCGTCTGGCCGGCCCGACTGGAGGCCCGCGACGGGAAAAGCGTTTGCATAAAAGCAGTAAAACGGCGGCGGCCAAAGCAAACGCCGGGCATGCGTCTCGCTTTACGGCCGGCGTGAGATTACTCCCGCTGCCAAGGAACAGATGGGCGGCGCTGGGTTTTGTCTTCATGGCCCGATAAGGGACTCAAGAAGGCAGGAATGCGGGGACTGCGGAGGAGCTAGCCGAGGCCTTCGCGGTCACTCCTCACATTCCTTAGCCGCGGAGTCAGCGGGGGGTTGCACATTTAGGAGCAAAGACGGAGTTCTGGCGCAGCAAAAAGAGTCGGGTCACCGCTACGACACCTCATCTGCTCTGCGTCTTTGGGGTTCCGCTCCAATTCCCTCCCCGGAAAAACAAAACGGCGGGCGTATCTTCTAGGAAACAGCTGGAGAAAAATCAGGCCCTTCCAAGAATTCCAAGAGGGACGTCCAAGCCCCCCCCCAAAATCAGTACGCTAAGAAACTCATGGAGTCAAAAAGTTGCATTTTTACTCGACTTGACTTTGTTTTGACATTTTCCCCCGACCCAATTATCCCAAAATCCTGTCTCATAATTTTATAACTTAAAACAAAACACAAAAAACACAATTTTATTTTAAAAAATAAGTGAATTTACCAGAATAAATTTGCGAAATATTTACAAGAAAATATGTCGCAAATTTGCACAAATTAAAGTGGTAATATTACAAAAATAAATGTATTCAAAATAAACAGTAAACTTACAAGAATAAAGTTGCACTCTTAAGGGAAAATTTGTCGTAAATTTGCTAAAATAACATGCAACTTTATTTTAGCAAATTTACTATTTTTTTCTCATAAAGTTCCGACTTTTTTTTGTAATACTACGACTTCATTTTTGCTAATTTATTATTTATTGTCTCGCAAATGCTACAGAATAAATGCTTTATTCTGGTAAATTTCCTATTTTTAACAACATAAATTTCTTGTAAATTTATTTTTAAAAATAGGAAACTTACCAGAATAAAGTTGCACATTTACAAAAAAATAAGTTGTATATTTACAAAAATTAGGTCGTAAATTTATGAGAAAAAAAATAGTAAATTTAAAAGAATAAAGTTGCACATTTGCATGACAATAAATCATAAATTAGCAAAAATAAAGTCATAGTATTATGAAAAAAAGTTGGACATTTATGAGAAAAAAAAAGAAAATTTAATGGAATAAAGTTGCATTATTACAAAAATTAAGTCATAAATTTATGAGAAAAAAATAGTAACCTTACCAGAATAAAGTTGCACATTCGTGAGGAAATTACTTGTCATATTTAGAAAAATGAAGCCGTAAATTTATGAGAATTTTTTTAAATTTACTAGAATAAAGTTGCACATTTACGAGAAAATAAGCCATACATTTTTTAAAAATAAAGTCGTAAAATTACAAAAAATAAAGTTGTAAATTTATGAGAAAAAAATTGTAAACACATTTGCAAGAAAATAAGTCATACATTTTCAAAAATTAAGCCTTAAGTTGCACAATTACAAAAATAAAAGACTTTTTCTCATAAACGTACAACTTTATAATCATTTTACTCAAATCTACAAGTGTTATATAATTAAATGAATATCCTGTGTGTATGCATGAGCAGGAATTTCTTGCCTTTATTTGTATTTCTATGATAACGACCATCAACATTAGAAACGGAGCAGGAAATCCTGCCTTACATTATCTATACCGCTCATCCTGTGCAGCATCCCCACAGGAAATATGCTACTTGAACCCTTGCAGCCGCTCCTGCGGTGTAAGGAAGGCTAAATAAAGACCAAAAAACATCATTAAAAACTAATGAAATGATATCTTTTGGGAAAAAAAAAGTCATTATGCAAAATATTCTGGGAATAAAGTCCTAATATTATGAGAGGAAAGATGAAATTGCTAGGAAATAGCTTGGATTTTGTGAAAAAAAAGGCAACGTTTCAAGGAAAAAATCGCGAGAAAAGTGTTTTTTATGGGAATCAATTTTTAATATATTTTCAGGAAAAATTGCATTTTAGTTGCAAAGAGTTGAAATATGAAATAAATAAGCAATCATGTTATACATAATATACATACAAAACCACACAAAGTTGTAATTTTTAGAAAATTAGGTTGCAGAAGAAAAAATATTACGAGAATAAAGTCATAATTTTGGAAACAGTTTAAACAATAAAAATTTAAAAAGGCCGCACGGTGGATGAGTGGTTAGCACATTGGCCACACAGTCAGGAGATCTGGAAGACCAGGGTTCGAATCTCCGTTGGGCGTCTGTGTGGAGTTTGCATGTTCTCCCCGTGCGTGTGTGGGTTTTCTCCGGGTACTCCGCTTTCCTCCCACATTCCAAAAACATGCATGTTAGGTTAATTGGCCGCTCTAAATTGTCCATTAGAGTGTGAATGTGAGTGTGAATGTTTGTTTGTCTGCCCTGCGATTGGCTGGCGACCAGTCCAGGGTGTACCCCGCCTCTCGCCCAAAGTCAGCTGGGATAGGCTCCAGCATCCCCGCCACCATAATGAGGATAAGCGGCATAGAAAATGAATGAATGAAATAATAATAATAATAATCATAACGAGGCAAAGTCGCATCCTCTCATTTTCACTTTATGTGGCCTTCGCTGGAAGAAGTTAGGACACCCCTGGTTTCCACACGGTGCCTTTCTCTGCAACACTGACACCTGGCGACCAGAAGGCAGAACTGCAACCCGGCAAGAGGCTTTGCTGATTGCTCAACATTCATTTGAGAAGAAGTCCAAAGTCAGCGTGGATTTGAGTCGTCCTATTCAATCCGCTTGAAGGAAAGAAACGCAAAGAGAACATAACTTCCAGGGAAGCAAAAGCTGTGGATGCCGTGTTTGATGTTCCAAAATAAAGGTCGCTGCAAACGCCGCTTCCTGTTGGCCGACAAATCCTCATAATCGCCGTACTCTCTTCTGAATGTTATTTCTGCAGCGAGACCTACACGCTACATTTCAGGGTTCTCATGGGGTCCATCTGAAGCACCCGAGCTCTAAACTATGAGCAACTGGAAAAATGGAGGGTAATCTTTGTTCTGCTATTTAGCTTCTCTGTTATCACAATGCCGTGTTCTACGTAGACCCAGTCTTGCACCACTCCAGGTGGTCATTGGTCTTTTTTGGGGTAAACTTACACCCCCCTAGGTGGGCTTTTTGCAGTGTCGCCATTTTTTCCCTAAAGGCGCTGAAATGAGGTTTCTCCACAGGGTTGGCTGGGCTCTCCCTTAGAGATAGGGTGAGAAGAACTGCCATCCGGGAGAGACTCGGAGTAGAACCGCGTTGAGAGGAGCCGGATGAGGTGGCTCGGGCATCTGGTTAGGATGCCTCCCAGACGCCTCCCAGGGGAGGTGTTCAGGGCACGTCCAACCGGTAGGAGGCCTGGGGGAAGACCCGGGACACGTTGGAGAGACTATGTCTCTCAGCTGGCCTGGGAACGCCTCGGCATCCGCCGGGAAGAGGAAAGTCTGGGCTTCTCTGCTTAGGTTGCTGCCCCCGCGACCCTACCTCGGATAACCGGAAGAAAATGGATGGAGGGTGGTGAGGTACTGACCTCCATTTGAGATAGACCTCAACGAGGAGGCAGTACCTGCGGTCTCCTCGCTGGGCTCTCCTTTCTCTTTGTGCTGCTCGTGGAACTGGGGGCCAACTCAGCAGGGTCGTTGAGGATGGATGGGAGTTTTTCTGACCAGTCTACATGTTTAGACTTGGAGAAGGTACTGGACAGTGTTCCTGGAGAAACCCCGTGGGGAGTACTCTGGGAGTATGGGATACCGAACCCCCTACTTCAGGCAGTTCGTTTTCAGTATGACTGGTGTCAGACCTTGTCAGACCCTGTCACACCGCATTGCTGGCCATAAGTCAGATTTGTTTCCAGTGAGGGTTGGATTCTTCAAGGGTTTGGTTTATAGTTCATAACCTTTACGAACAAAATTTCTACGGCCTTGAGGGGCTCGGTTTGATGGTTGTAGGAACGGGTCTCTGGTTTTCAACTGGTTTTAACGGTCAGTGGATCAAATGTGAAGCAGCTGAGACGAGAACTAGCAGCTCCAAGTCCGAGTCTATGGTTCTCATCTGGACAAGGATCGACTGTCATCTCTGGGTCAGGGACGAGCTCCTGCCAAGTGGAGGATTCAGTATCTCAGGGGTCTTGTTCACAATTGGAACGGCGTCTGCATCGGTCCGGCAAAATGTAAAGCTGTCAAGTTGACCTTAACCAACATTCCTGCCGTCATCTGTGGTCGTGAGCTTTGGATAGCGACTGAGAGGACAAGATTGCGGGTACAAGCAGCTGAAGAGTTCCCTTGGAGGTTCTCCGTGGAGATGTCATCCGCATGGGAGAAACTGTCAGGAGAGCCGCTGCTCCTTTGTGTTCAGAAGCGGTCAGGGTGCCTCTCTAATATGTCCAACCGGTAGTAGGACTTGAAGCAGACCCAGGACACGCTGGGGAGACTGGGTCTCTCGCCTGGCCTGGGATCTGAAGTAGTGGGGAGAAGGAAATCTGGGCTTCCCTGCTTAGACCTCAGCTAAGCAGAAGGTGGATGGATGGAAGCGCTGAACACAAAGAGACCAAGACACAGTTTTCCAATATACATATATTTCATGATGTTCATCAATATAATAAGACATTGATAGATTTACACTACAATTATTTTGTACAATTTAGTTTTCCCTTCAGTTTCCTCTCCTCTTTGTTGAGTCAACCTTATTTATTAGTGTCTAATCCCATTCCGAGTGACAGCACAAGAACCCTATCGATAAATAAAAGCAACGCAAAACATAGAAATAAATAAAACGGAAAATATTGCCCGTGATCCTCCGGTCCGGTCCCTCCAGAAAG
The DNA here is from genome assembly GCA_024372805.1 of Oostethus manadensis. Lineage (NCBI taxonomy): Eukaryota > Metazoa > Chordata > Actinopteri > Syngnathiformes > Syngnathidae > Oostethus > Oostethus manadensis. The sequence goes on from QODF01000173.1 coordinate 904,674, forward strand.
GCCAGACGAACAGGGGCAATGTGGACCTTCTTCGCAGAACTATTAGTCCCAACGAGAAACCAAAGTCTTGCCTCAAAAACATCAAGTTTTGTGTGGATACAAACAAGCTTCCTGGACGGTTGAAGGTTTAATGACCTTTTTTCCCTCCCGGTCGACTTTTGTGTTCCGGACCAATCCGGGCTTACACACAATAATTCCAAGACTTTGGGAGTGAACTAACGCCAACAAAAAACATGCTTCCATACATTACACCGAACATTCCCTCCCGTCCGGCGAGCGTTCAGAGACTCTGTAGGTTCCCTCCTAAAACGCTGCATCCCTCCCATTTGGGCAGTCATTCCACTGGTGACCCAAGACACCCCCCAAATGAACCGAGTGCAGCTTTTTCAAATCTGAGATACCGGAACGGCTCGCAAGGACGACACGGCCTGGTTCCCGCATGACTGACGACAACAACAAACAAAGAAAAAGTGCCACGCTGTTAAAACATAAGCATACCTCTTTTCATACAAGACAGGAAAGCAACAGGAAAACAGAGCACTGGCTTCATTTTCTCCGTGGTAATCAAAATGGTCGACAAGAGCCGGACTTATGGAACCACACGTGTGTCCTACCCCAATCTGTATCAGCGTCACCTTGCGCTGCTGAGAACGACGCTCCACATTTACGCTTTGCGCTTTTTTGTCCCCCGATATGGACTGGTGGACTGCCAAAACAGAACACTACGGGACCCCGTGGCCTTCAAAAAGAAAAGTCCATATCATTAAAACCAACGCAATAAATCGACAATGAAACTATTTTGGTATTCCCTTTTTTCCATTGCTTTGACGTTGGAAAACAGGGACGGACGTTTTTGCCGTTTTCTGATATGCCGCGGACCGAATCTCGACCTGTTTGTGCTCCGTCCAGGGCCCAACCGGTTACCCGGTCAATCGGCAATGGTTAGCTGCGGCCCCTGGTCGTTACTGTGGGCGTGGGCAAAAATGCGGAAGAAGCAAAGCTGTGTTGCTGCTAGTAGACTGCTAACAGATGAATGTTGGTTTTCCGAGAACCCACACGCGAAGGAGGTTTCGATCATGCCGCTTTTACGTTTACGTGTACCTTAGACTCGGTGGTGTGGCTGGGTCGGTAACCCTCTCCTCTCCGCTTCGTTGTGACGGTAACTGCCAGAAATGAGGTCTTTGGTAATCTCTTTTTGTTCTGGTTGCCGGTTGTCGGGCTTGTGTTGGGGACTCACCGATCCCGACCGCTCTACACTTGCGTACAACAAGGGGGCCTTCGCTGGAGAGATTTAAGCGGCCTAATCTGTCAGGATAAAGCGGGGATATTTGTGGGACGGAGCCTTTCCGACACACACCACATTGATGCGCCTGACCTAGCTGGTTGCAAACATAAAACCAAGACCACAAACAGACTAGAGCTGAACTATTGCACGTTTGACTGGGGCTGACCGCTAACGCTAAAGCTCGGTTCCTATCCGCCCGAAGGTCTGCGGCTAAACAAAACAGAGCAGCCCATAAAGCAGAACTAAAAGGCTCGCATGCACAGTCCAAAACCACATCGTTTTATACAAGCATTCACGTCAGGGTGCCAGTGACAGACAGAACTGCAAAAACAAGCGAAGCCCCCGCGCCCCCAGCGTCATCTCGTTGCCTGGCAGTGTATAACGACGCGCACGATGGCGGAGTTAGAAAAAAAAAACACGGCAGAGACACAACCCTGTCCGTTTTCACACAAAAATACACTATAAGAAAAATAGAATCTATTACATTAAAAAAAGAACGATGTGTTAAGGAATGCTTCCATTTTTGGGGGCGAATTTGTCGCTGATTTGCAAAAAAGGCTGAACTGTTTTGTTTCCTGTGCTCTTACAAGGACGTGCGCCTCCTTCAACCCAGTTACTCAGCTTTTTGTGCATTTTCAGTTACAGTAATCCCTCGTTTGTCGCCGTTCGTTGGTTCCGTGATGGGTGGATTTCAGCAAAGTAGTATTCCTTATTTGCAAATCAAATACGTCTCCTGGTCAGAGCATTAAAAAACGGTTTACGGCCTCCGAAAAACCTGTTCTTTGACATTTTTGCCGATTGCGGTGAATGTGTTCAGAGTTGACTTTTAGCTCGCCATGAGGTCATACAAACCTGCAATAAAAGCCTGTTGTTCTGGCGCTAAAGATTACTGACACCCAGTGGCCACATACTGCATTACTACACGCTATCGTCAATTTGTCTTCTTTATATTTGCTTTTTTGTCAATGTAGCCATTTTTATGCTGGAAAATTTAGGCAACACATTTGGCTAATAATAATAATAATAATATAGCAATATTAGGTCATGTCCAACCATGAAACAGCAAGATTTATGAATAGGTGCAGGATTACCGTACTCTCTCCCTATGAACCTCCAGTAACTACAAGCAGAGACTAAGGCTTTTAAGTGTGTGTAACATGAAGTAGTATAATACGCTATTGTCATTTTAAACCCATTCCTGTTTGCTAACATGAATCACCAGTAGCACAAAATGGACAAACACCCTCGAGGATTTCCCTGCGGTTGGCATGACAGAAAGTTGTTTTCTTTTTTGTTACAGATACTTACAGTTACGTGTGCTAGAGTTAAGAGCGTTTGCACTAAACTGCAATGAAGGAATGTTTTCGAAATAAGACACTAAGTAATTAAAAACAACACAAAACGGAAGAAACATCTACAGGCATTGGTCCAACGGTACTATGGCAGTTGTTTTTTTTTTTTAACAATTGGGCGTTGAAGCATGCTGCTGGACAAAAAGGGAAACGGCCGAGGACTGGGAGTAATCACGGGGGAATCCATGCGCTACTTCGCGCTGCATCTGCAGTAAACGTACTTCGACCGTGAATGCTGAGGGCTTCGTCCGAGCGTGTCGGGTCGCGAGGCTTATTCGCCTCGTTGACGTGAAAGTCGGCATTCCCTTACTTAAAACGGTGGGGAACGCCAGCAGGTGGCCGATGACAACATGCAAGAGACACGCTTTGATTAACAGGCAATAGTTGACGCTGAAGCATACAGAAAATGAATAGAAAAATGAAAAAATACAAAATGCAGACACGCACGCACGCACACACACCTACAAAAACAGTATATATATCAGAATAAAAGTCTACAAATGACCAGAGAGATATCAGTCATGTCACAATTAGCGTTACCAATCCTTGTTTCCTGTTCTGTTGTCGCATCATCACAAGTGTTTGGCTCTCGGTATGGCAGGTTAGAGAAGCCGAGAGGACCCGCCGGAGACGCAAGGACGCACACTCACTGGGTCGGGGGGTCAGACAGGGGAGGGGGGTCTGGAGTCGAGGTGGTGGAAGTGGGAGAGGATTTACAAGAGTTACATCGAAGCTAATCGGGGAAGATTCATCATCTTTAAGGAATTTTCGGGGGTCCCTTCTGTCATGAATTTAAGGGGGCGGGGGGGCGGCAAGGAAGTTGGGTTCAGACTGGGGTAGGAAGTGAGTCGCCTTAGGTGCTGAAGTAGACTGCGGAAAGAAAGAAAGAAATGGTCAACTACGGTGTTTAAGTGCTTTACTAGGGGTGTCCCGACAATTGGCTGATATCGATATCGATCCCATACAGCAATTGCAGGTATGAGAAGTCTTGAAGAATGTGGGGTACACTTTTATCCACAAGGTAGTGGTGGCCAGGCATAATGTAGTGAGGTTCTAGGGTGGGCTCTTTTCCGTTACAGCCACTAATTCATTTCGGACAGTGTTGGTTGTTTGAGGGTCCAACAAATATCCTCACGCTGCTTCAGAGGAGTATTAAACTTCCCCAGCCACCACGGGAAGCTTGTGCATGACAGATATTGGGCGTCATTGTCAGACTTGAACGGAAAATGCTGCCACTCCTTGCATGTTAGCACACCTTGTTGTTGTACCCTCGTGGGCTCTTATACTGTATGTTTATTGCTGATATCAAACTGATATCCATATCGGATCGGAACACCCCCTGACCTTTACTTTGTCCATCCAGGTTCTATAAACAGATCAGTAGCACAGTGGAACCTTGGTGAGCATGTTTTTTGGTGAAGGTCAGAAATGTAGTCTTTTGTTTACAATATGTACATTTTCCGGCTAGCACACGATATCACCAACATATTGTTGTGTTATTGATTCACAGTGTCAGTCCAACTGTGTTCTTGATGTTGTTGTTTTTTTTAAATCACAAAACATTCGCGTTAGTGCCCTGTTATTTTATATTGTTATTTATTATATCTTATTTATTTATATATATTATATACTGTTATTTAATATTTACAGGAATCGGAAGCTAGTTCCGGCGCCCGTCTATGATGTCATCAGAAGTCAACTGTGTAGTTCTTTGCTAACTAACACAATCGCGGCTCCAGTCTCAAAAATGTTAACGGCAAACATTTTTGTGGTTTCACATGCAAAAAACAATTCTATATACATAAAATGGCAAATTTCCTAGCAAAAATGCTGCCACTTGCAACTTTTTTGCTTCCGTTTTGGGTTTTGTTGCAGCCCTGATCAAAAGAAAAGCAGAGAGGGGTGAGAAACGCTATTGGTTTCAAGAAATAACTCGTGGTGTCCGTGTTGCAACAATCACATCAAGTGAAAGTGACCTCAAATGTTCATTTATCCCTTTCATTCAACATGTATATGCATTTTGCATTGTTTTCTGCACATAAAACTACACTCGTAAAACGTACTGTGTGGTAACATTTTTGGCTTTGTGGAACATAGGGGCGGATTTACACAATTTCTTATGGGATGCTAACCAAGGTTCCACTGTTACAAAAGTTATAAAACATGCTTACCAATAATGACAATGAGCACAATCACGCATATCACACCCAGGATAATCATCATCTGTGGACAGGAGATTTAAGAGGAAAAGCGGTTAAAAATCTTGTCTCAACACAAGATTATGCGACACATTCACAATTTAACATGTGTTGAAAGTAAAGACAATTCACACAAAACACATAACAGCTAATATTTGCATGGCCTTACCTTAGCATTCTTCCACCAGTATTTATTCTTGAGTTTTGCAGCACTGGTCTCAAACTGAGAGGCTCCAGCCTGCAGGGCGTCAGCCCTGTCGTCCAGTTCAGACAGCTTCTGGTCACGCTCCAGAACCTTGTCCACATTTACACGCATAATATCCACCACCTGGGCAATGAAAACACACACTTTGTGTACTTATGCTTTGTTACGGCTTAAAGATGTATCTTTAACTCCGGTGTTGGATGTTGTCCCATTGAGTCATGAAAACAGGCGATGCATTTTTGATATGTAAGCAACAGCATGATGACGAATGATGCTCCTTCTCACCTCGTCCACCTGTGCCTGTGTCTGCTGCAGGCGGCGGTTGCTGGTGAGGTTGGGAGGCTGATTCCCTCCCTCTGGTGCAGGGGCTCCAGCTGGGGCAGACCTAGTGGTGCCAAAAAGTAACAGTCAGGTACATCAGCTTCGACTTTGGTAAACAGTGATGGACGTTTTTGCCTCTTTTCTGGTAACTGTTTATGTTTGGGTCATATTGATTTGCTGCCTCTGGGGCCTACCCGATCACTCCATTCATCAAAACAGCGAGCTTCAGCTTGATCGACTATCAAAAATAACTTTTAGTGGCAGCCCTGCTCATGAGAATGGCAAAGGATTGGTCTCTGTTTAAAAAAAAAAAAAGAGATTATTGGTGATGTTAAAATGCAACAAAATTAGTGCATAGCCAGTGCAGGCATGCATTTTTAAAAACTTGAATTCAAATATTTAAAAAAAATAATACAAATAAATTAAACAAAGAAAAATATTTAATACAAAAGAAAATTATATTAGATTATTATTTTTTAAATTAGGCCCTCCCCTCCAACGGCACTGGCGCGCCTAGGCTGCCTGATGATAAGAAAACGCGGTAGAATGGATCCGTGTTACCAAATGCATTTTTTATTTTAATGTTGACCGTCATCTACAATCCTTGCGAGAGACATGAACACATTTGTCTTTTTCTTTGCATTCTAAGAATATAAAAACAGCTAAAAAGAGGCAGTTAAAAATGCACATAATGGGACGCACCTTGTGGAAAAAAACTCCAAAAAGCACCAACAAGGCCCCATTTACATCACATGACCTGCATATTAACCATGCAACAGCAACACAGTTATTCTTATTGTTATGCCCAAGAACTATTTTGCTTGAGTAGTGACACCTCGCCACACCACACCGGCTAGCCATTTTTGTTTTGAGTTTGGAAAAGTTAACGCTAGGTGTAGCGTTCCTTTCTACCTTGCTATGTGAAAACAATGCACCAAGGAAGGAAGTTCCGCTAATGCTCAAGATGACCAAAATAAATTCTGTATTCACATCTTGAGCATAGAACCTCCTTCCAGACAATCAAAAGTGTGAAATATGGAGAGGCGACTGTGATAAGCGACAGTTGCTGCAGGGGGTGTGTACCAACTGTACATCCCATGCTTGGATGGTTAGGCGCAAGACTGATCACGAACCAAAAGGAGCAGCATGCAGCGTGCTTTCCGCTGGACATCTTCTGGATTTGGTCATCCATTCCAACATATGGTGGTGTTTGTCACCCGTACACAGCACTCTGGTTTTCATGCTGTTTTCACCTCCAAATGCTGTCCACACGGGCAAAATCTATCCCACCTAATCTGAAACTGAGTGCGGATATTCAGCGCTGTTTACTGATCGAGCGATTAAGCAATGTATCTCTCAATCAAAGGTTCCATTACTTTTGCGCACATAAAAGATGGGCGGGTCTAGTCATTGACTAGTTCAACGTGCTCACGTTAGCATACGAAAAAGACAGATTGATCATCACAATACTGTGACTAAGCTACTCCAGTCCTGTGAGACAAAACTGTGTATAAAGGTCACCTCAACACAGACACGCATTGCTAATCCTTCAACAACAACAAATCCTATTGGATAGTTGGCCAAATGGTGCCAACGGACCCAGCTAGCTGCCCATTTGGACACTTTGGGCAATATGAAACTGCTTGTAATAGCTAAAATGGTATAATTATTGGGAATCTTAAGGAAAGATATACAACCGGTACTGAGAATCCACAGTAACCTTTTAGTCATATCAGATTCTGCATGTCGTAGGACATTAGGTATAAAATAACAGTCGTAAAATGCTAGGGCTGCAAATAACCATTGTTTTCATCTGAAGCTTGTTATTTTGATTCATCGGTCCGGTCCTAGTGGGACCAATCAATATGAAGCAAACACAGTTAGAAAAGAAGCAAAAAATGACCCATCACTGTTTTCCAAAAGACAAAAATAGTACGTCTGCTGTCATGGATGACTAAGGAAATTCAAAACCATCCAGATGTGAGTGGCTGCAATCAGATAACACTTCCATTGATATTAAAAGAAAAAACGATTAATAGAATACACTGTGGATTAGTTTCGTAATCGATTAATCATTGACTAAATGTTGAATCTGTACTTTATTGTAATGCTTGTAATAAGCATGTTTAAAAGAAAGAAAACCATTACCATTCGCATTGATGGTAAATATGCAATTGCAAGCAGATTTGTCCAATTCAGGTAAAGGCGTCAAATTCCTGTCTCTAATGTCCAAGCTAAATATATTCCACCCCCTTTAGACCTTTAAAAATAGCCTGGTCTTATTAGGTTTCCATTAAATAGAAGGCTCTGGCAAACATACTATAGATAGATGGCATTTTCTAGTGCAGCGTATGCAACTAAGTGGATTTTTTTGGGCTCCTGGCTGTCATGAGCACAAAGCCAGTGGCTTTCAGCACTGGAGAGAGGCATTTCAGCACCGGACAGCGCCACTCTAGTCTGGACCAGAATCAGTTTGCTCCCTGGTTCTTCGACGGGCCTACAACCTTCACATCCTTTCTGGTTTGACGACCAGCACCATGCCCATATTGACACCCCAGGGGAACATCACGTTTCGCGGCCTGTGGACACCGTGGCAGCCTACACGTCCGTCCTAGTGGGGGTCGGTGGGGTGGATTCGAAGCAAAAATGGGCCGTAAACGATGCACGGCGACAAATAAGATGTATTAAGTATGAGGATTTTAGTGCTCAAAATTAAAACAGCCTTTAAAAAAACAGATTTTAGAAGCAGATGAGTGACATTGTGAGGGTTGGAGTGGAGTATGGTTGTATTTATGGTTATATATATAAATATATATTTTAAAAAAAGACAGCTGCGACGATCGACAGCA